>JAGDQP010001362.1:26074-36860 GCA_022664845.1 Lepisma saccharinum | reverse complement strand
TGTATATCACTTTAAATACAATGAGAGATGCAAAACCTAGTCCCCATTGCTTCTTTGAAGAAATTTAGGTCATTTCGAGAAGTTTCAGTCATAACCTAAATGATGATTGATTTAAATTATATTACAACACAGATGTTGCTACTTTGTTTAACGCCACACGAACATTAACATAATACAGTGTGTATTCGTAGGCATACTGCTATCACTCATTCTTCAGAAAGAGCAAAACTCTCTTCGCAGGGTCAGTTCTACGATCGACCGCTAAGCTTCTAGTCAGCGTTGAGGCCAAGTCTGATTTTGGCCACTAAGAGTACGCAAAATGAGAGTTGGCCTCAACTTAGCGCTGACTAGAAGTTTAGCGGTCAATCGTAGAACTGACCCTTAACTTTGCACTGAAACAACAACAACAACAACAAACTGACAATTCAAACGACATTTTCACTGGATTCCCTTAAACACGTCACATTAATATTGCAATACTATCTTAAATTAAAATCAAAGTTACCACTTTCCACAATGAATGTAATAATTAGTTGAATGTTACAGAGAGAAAGATTTACTAATAAACTCAGTAATCGCCGAGCGGCCGTAGCTCAGTTGGTAGAGTGTTGACTACGCATTTGAAAGGTGTCTGGGTGTGATACCAGCGGTCGATCATCCTGACATGTTTCTCTTTCTGTTACATGAAGCAAATAGCGGGATGATACCTTAACCTTAAAGTATTGGCCGACGCCTTTTCCCTACCCTATCCCGGCCTGAGCCACCCACAGATGCCTAAAAGCCACAAATAAATTTAAAATTAAATAAAATCAACAAAAAAAATTGACAGACCAATAAAACTAATATGACACCGTCTTCAGGGAAACTGACGTGACTAAAGCATCGAGATTAAGTTGTTTCTATGTTCCTAGATCACTCTACACACGACACATTAGCAGACACAACTTCATCTCCATGCTTTGTTCACGTCAGTTATCACTGTACGCACGACACAACTTAATCTCGATGTTTTGGTCACGTCAGATTCCCTGAAGATGGTGTCAGATTAGTTTACGGAACGTCAAAAACACTCGTTCTTTCACAACATTGATTAAGAATCCATAAAGCACATTTTAAGATTACTGTATTGTTGTTGTTGATTTCACTACGCAAACGGTGACACATTAACACCCTTCGAACCATCCAGCTCGATTCCTTTTACTGTAAACTTTACTTCCGGAACTATCAGACAGGGATTCTGTCCGGATTTTCAGTTTTGGTAGGTGTACGAGAGCAAAAATTGAAGGTGTAAAGTTTCTCAGAATTTCTATCGATTTTCAACAGTAATAAATTAAAAGTTGGGTCTGTTCGAGAAATGCTGGGGATCTGGCAGAGTGTCTGTTTACAACCCATGTTTGTCAAAAACGATTTACTCTGTGTGCGGTAGCCTTTACGTTAATGCGTCTGATATGAGTAAGAAAAACAAGGGATAGCTTTTTCAGAATAATCTGCTTGCGCAGAACGCGAACCCGCGAAGCACTCTCAATGCTTATCTAAAGTCAGCAGAAAACTATAAATCTTACTCAAATGAATGAGTCCTTTCATCTCAATGTTCCGATCACAAACAGCTTAAATTGCAAACTTAAATCATCGGTGAATATTTAGAAAAAAAGGTAAAGATAAAATTAATTTTGTTGGCGGTAACAGCCGTGAGCAAAGACATGTTTCCTACGATCATAACTTTATCTGAGTGTTCCTTCCTATAAATTTAGACTTTCGTCTGCTGTGGTATTTGCCTATTTCTGTAGTGTCGTAGAGATAGAAGAGTATAATACCAATAAGTAAGTTAGAATAGTGAAGTTCACTTGACACATACATAATTTTGATAATTTACTAAATTAATCAGTACTTACTCCATCTCGTGGCCATTTGTTAAGGTATTTTTTTAAGGATTTATCCCCTACATACGATTTAATGAAAGAGTGCTCGCTCACATTCCTTAAGCTTATAACTATGACGAGCCATAGCAATCTGTTTGGCTGCATGCTTATAGTTGTAAATCCACACACGCACACACAAATAGTTATTGCAGTCAACAAGAATTGAACCCAGATCCGTGTACATGTGAATTAACATCCAATATTGTTTCTTATTATAAATAAAAAAAATTAAAACTACATGTCGTGAAGTTACTTGATTTTCGACACGTCCAAGCAGTTGGTTGAGCAAAGGAATTCGGCTACACAGAAGTTTGTAGCGCTGACAGTTCAGTGGTATAAGGTAATCAAAGAAGTTTTTGCCGTTTTTGACGTCCCATTAATTATGCGCTCACAGAGAGGAAACGAAATGACGCACGTGCCTGCCAAGCGATCGGAAGATAGTCTGACCATCGGCCTTCAGTAATACAGGCACGGTGCTCACACACAGCAGTCATAACTCGTCCAGTGTAAAAGAGAAATGGAGGTATCGAAGCAGCTTGTTCGCGTGTGTTTGTTGTATGACTTTAAAGTGGGCCTGTCAGCTACCACATCAATTCGCCGTATATGCCAGGCATTTGGTGAGAATACCGTGAACGAACGCACCGCCAGGTATTGGTTCCAGAAATTCCGTTCGGGAGATGTGAGCCTTGCTGATGAACCTCGCAGTGGACGGCCACATGTGTTGGATGACGAGGCCCTGAAAGCAGCTATCGAGGAGGACAGTGGTCTAACGTGTGATGAACTTGCAGAGAGGCTCCATGTTTCTGCTGAAACAGTCAGACTGCACCTTGCTTGGGATAGGGAAGTCATACAGGTTAAGCAAGTGTATGAATTGTCGGCATTGTCGGCACACATATTGTCGGACGCCAACAAGGAACAACGAATGACAACCTGTTTGTCCTTGCTCACTCGGCACCTGAACACGCCCATACGAGTATTTGATCGCTTGCTCACTGGTGACGAAAAGTGGGTCCTCTATGACATTTCCAAGTATACCAGACATTGGTTGTCGCCACGTGACCCTGTTCCTCACACCTCAAGACCACTTCTGCACCCACGGAAGGTTATGCTCTCTGTACGGTGGACTTGTCGCCAAGTGGCGCATTACGAGCTCCTTCCACCTGGTCAAACCATCACTGCTGACCTCTACTCACAGCAGTTGCAAAGGGTGCACCGTGCATTGCGGCAGAAGGAGCAGGCATTGGTGAATCGTAAGTGTGTGCTGTTTCTCAATGACAATGCCACGTCACATGTGGCAAAGAGGACCCTTCAGCAACTTGGTTGGGAGACACTGTGCCAAGCACCATATTCACCGGACCTTGCACCAACAGGTTACCACCTGTTTCATTCCCTCGACAACCACCTCTGTGGGAGATCCTTCGCCAATGAGAGAGACCTGCGGAACGCACTCACGGACTTCTTTGCCTCGAAGACCGCCGACTTTTATCACCAGGGTATTGTGCAGCTGCAGGAACGTTGGCAAAAGGTGTTGGAAGCTGATGGAGCTTACTCCGAAACCTAAAGGTACGTACCGTCCACTGTATTGCCCTTTGTTTATCACTGCTCTAAAACGGGGAAAACTCTTTGGTTACCTTGTAGAGCGCTTGCCCGGAACGGAAAGACTGGGGTTCGTTTCCCAACCAGTGCAATATCCCAATTTTGTCTTCGTTTTCATACAATCATGCTATATGAAGCCGAAACTAAACGTGAGATCTAAAATGTATACAGAAAATAGTAAAATCTCTGGTTATTGAAAATGGCAAAGTTTAGCAAACGAAAATTTCAGAGTCCTATTTCTTTGCTATACTCTAAGGCACATGCACGCACCACTGCACTGTTTTTCTTTGTAATGGATATTTTTTTTAATAGTTAAGAATGGGGATGTATAACTTCGACAACGTGGAACATTTGAACCAGTGTACAGTAATTAACTAGCGTTAGCGCTTCCGACAATGTGTCCACAAGGGCAGTAGGAGATGGGATACAGTATGCGTTTTTCAATATTATATCGCTTGCACAGTCCAAGAATCGAACCCAAAGTCTCCCAGAATGTTATATCACTGAGTTAGCCCCGCTACAAGTAAAGAATACTCTATATAAACAGATGTCCGTTGTGACAGTGACACATGGTAGAGTGTTTGCTAATAACTGGGGAATCCGGGTTTGATTCCCGGTCAGTGCAGAGACGAACTTTTCTGTGTACCTTCCTCATTAAAGCTTAGTAAGTTTACACTTTATGTGCTGCACAAGCAGCAATTCCCCTACAAGACGATCGCGGTAGGGATGGAGAAGATTTCAGTCAGAGTCTTCTTTAAGGTACCATCCTGACATTCGCCTGATAAAACTGAAGAAAACCTTGGTAAACTTCAGTCAGATGGGCGACGGCAGGACTCAAATCTGTGTTCTTCCTCAGTATTAATCCCAGTACTGAGACAGTATCCACTAGACCACGGCCGTTGGGCACAAAACTCTTGTTACCGAATGTCCTATTTCTTGTGAAGCTAACATCAAACGTAGAGAAGAGAGAATTGATGAAGTGGCTAGTGACGTGAAACGACAGCTCTATTGAAAAGCTTCGATTTATGCAAACAGTGCAAGATATGAAGGAGTGGAAATAGAAGAGAAAGAGTGTGAGATGTTCAGCCTCCTTGTTGAGGAGTCCTCTTTCCACTCTGATCTGTCCACCGACACAACAAGCAGCTCCCAAAGGGATCAGTTAGTGCTTCTGCCGCTAACAAGGCAGAAGGAAAAAAGTGTGTTCTCACCTCAACCATTAATAAGTCCCTCCGGGGCACTGCACTGTCCAGTTAATTACAAGACAAAAAAAAAATCACCAGCCACGAATTAAGTTTCTCTCATGACAGCCAATAATAACCGAATAACAAAAATGAAAAGGTGTTGCCATACTAAATATCATTACACTATACATCATCCCCACTCCTCTAGAATTAGAACTGCCATGTTATTGTGCATTAATGAGAGTCACTCCTTTAGAATTACAGCCCAATAGTTTACGTCAGTTACAATAAATCACACTGGGTTGAAAGTTGATACATTTATCAACGTTGCGAAGACTATGCAAGGACACACGTAATCAACAAGCCTAGCTGCTTACATATTTTATTGTTTGTTGATATGTCCATTTGGTAGCAGGAGAATTCCACTTAAAAAAATAGTAGTGGGAAATATAGAGCAAATATAGTCGGAATAGTTACAGTATAATTCAATAGCTTTTTCCACTGATGACAATTCGGAAGATATTCCACATAAAGCTTTGAAACAATACATCGAGCTATATTATTCTATTATAAGTACACAGGCAGAATCGAATTATGTTATCTGGGAAACTAACAGCGTTCAGAAAATAGGTCCAGTTGGATTTAACTCGAAAATTACTTGTTCACATTTCTTTTCTTTGAAACAATGACTATTGTTTATGAATAAAGTTTTGGAGGGATTTTATTATTATTATTATTATTATTTTCTAGGGTTTGACAGTTACCATAGCTATTATAAAACCAATGTTTGTTGATCACTGAAACAGAGAATTGAACAGGTACGTCAGGTTACGTAAAGAGCGAAGTGACAACATTTATGTTAGACGACTCTGTTCCAGTTACTTTCGCCGATTCAGTTCCAGATTTCCGCGACATGTCACAGCAATGTGTTGTAATTATTCTTTCGAAATCGTTTGCTTCCAGTTGCCTTTGTGGCCTAGTCGATAGGGTGTCGACTTAAAGTGTGAGAGGGCCGAGTTTCATCCTCGTGCAGGACCAACTTTTTAAAATTATTTTATCTTTAAGAGAACACTGCTATAGGCTTATAAGTAATAAATGCTCTCTTGCACTTAGAGACATGTTCAATATTTTAAAATGCCTTGGAAGTTGGAATTATACATGCTTCACTATCATGCCAAGCGAATATTAGCGAGCGAAGGTGGCTTAGTCGTTAGGTTAGACTTTCTTTATTGTCGGGGATAAAAAGATCAACCATTATAAGACTAGGTGATTTCTTCTTCCTTGCTTTAATCCTTAACAATGTTGAAAACAAGAAGTCATTGGAATAATAACGGTCAACGCATTATTGGGTATGAATAGTAATTTATATTTAATCATTTCCTTACGATACGAGTTTATAAATTTCGCAGAAACCAAATACATATAAAGCCCATAAGCTCAAAAGGGTGTCAGGTCACGACACAATCTTTACATGCGATTAATAACAGAAAGAAGCTGGAACTGTGACAGATCTATTGAAACAGTTTAGCAAAGTGGATGTGCCTGCAATGTCGACATGGCAATGGACGTGCCTGCATTAGAGTTACAGCCTGCCGTACCCGTAGCCACAACATTATAAAAATTGTTATCCAGAATTGAACTACGGTAGACACGACATAAAAAAAAAAGCGTCCCAGATGTACAAGCTCATTGAATATGGTGCGGTTTGTACATTATGGTATATTTCACGATTGAAGTTGACACCTTAAAGCAATGGATAATTAAAAGTAATGATTTAAATGAACTATTATTTTTATATCTCATTTGAACGAAATGAAAAAGATAATAAATACAACTGAAAAGAGAAAGATTGGAATCTAGAAGTAGAAACAGCATTCTCACCATAAAATGGCAAATAATGTTCTAACCGTAGTCTAACACCTTTTGCTTCGGACAATCAAGCAGTCCCATCTGCACAGGCAAGAGCAAGCGAATCGAAAAACTTCAAAAGCCTTTATACTTTTCTTTCTTTTCCTCCTTCTTCTTCAAAGAAAAAGAAAGTAAGAAAATGGAGATAGCAAAGAGGAAAGAAAGAAAGAGTGAGTAAAGACACTAAACTACTAAAGTAGTCTCTCCCCCTCTTGCAGGGCCCGGCTAATCGCTGTCCGATTCGCTCTTGCAGTGTGTGTTTCTTACGGTGCCCGCGGCCGTGATTAGTGCTAAAGACTAGGGATTCTTCCCGAGAAAATAGCTTTGAGAAAATCCCAGTGCGGGACCCCTCCGTGATGATGTCTCTTTCTCCCTCTCTTACATACACACAGACTCACTCACACACTTCTTCCCCATGTGTTCCTTCTAAGGAGGAATTATCATCCCCATTTGCAGCGAAACCTCTTCAAGGCCTTCAGAATGTGTGGAGAAAAAGAAGACGAAGAATTGCTCCTAACGTCAACTGCCAATGCATCGGGAGACTGTTCTAGCTTCCACGAGAGATACGGAAAGCAACGAAGCTTTCCCCTCTTAAACATAAAAATAACACTTTGAAAAAAAAAAATACTTTAAATAGTGAACCCTACCGCAGTTTACAGTCAGCTCCCTTTTACTTTTACCACAGCGCTTTAAAATTATATCTATAATTTAAAACTTTATGCTATTACCTATTTTAAGCTCTTTTTTTTTACGTTTCTTTACGAATTTTTACGTTCAATACACAGGAAAATCTAGCGACTTAGAAGTTTATCATTATGAAAAAAACGCATTTCTCTACGAACTTTTAATACACGCACTGTACCACAAGATGCCAGCACATGAACATCATAGAATAACTATTCTTTAGAAGTACACAGGAAACAAGTCAATGTGACGTCTTAAGCACTGGAATCAGATAGAAATGCAAGAATAGCATTGAAAGTTGTATACTGGTTTCAGAAAGCGCATGAAGAATTAGTGGGCAATAGATGATTC
This sequence comes from Lepisma saccharinum, assembly GCA_022664845.1. Taxonomy (NCBI): domain Eukaryota; kingdom Metazoa; phylum Arthropoda; class Insecta; order Zygentoma; family Lepismatidae; genus Lepisma; species Lepisma saccharinum. The sequence continues at coordinate 29,221 of JAGDQP010001362.1, read as the reverse complement.
GCGCTCGTAACATAATTTTGTTTGTTTTTTCTTTGGTTTGCACTTTTTTGTTTTTGTTGATTTCTTTTTTTGTTGATTTCTAATATTATACTGTAGTACCCCTGTCTAGACTAATCAGTACGATAAGAACTTCAAACAAGACGTAAACAGATAAACAAAATAAAATATTTTCAACCCATGTATATAATACGGGAAGTAAAAAAGTGGTCAAGCCACGAAGAGTGCGTTGTGTTGCATAAGGATCAGGCGTTCCTCGAAAAGAAACTGGCGAAATTTGCGCTTCGTTTTGTTATATACGTATTTCATTTTCTCTGCATTTCACCTGTAAGCCTCAGATGCCTAAAGGCCATAAATAGAAATCCAATTTAATTCCTGTATCTATTCCCTTCCTTACTAAATCTAGAATAATCGCGTGTACGTACAGTTCCAGTCATTCAGTATTAGTCATTTTTTTGTCCTCTTTTTATTTCTTCAATCACATATTCTAAAGCGCAGTTAAAGAGCAGTGGTTACAAGGCATCAGCTTGTTTCAATCCGCTGCGAGTCTCGAAACTATCTGACATATTATTAGTTTTAGTAACTAACTGTATAGCTTACGGAACTTGCAAGTTCATCGCCGCAGTAACAATCGTTCGCCATTGGATTCTATCCTGGGCTAACATCAAGCCAGTTTTCATCATGAACATCTACCTCTCGAAGATCCTTTCTAACATTGTTATCCCAACGGCGTCTCGGTCTTCCCAACGGCCTCTTGCCTTAGGGCGTCCTCTTACTAATCACAATGGAATATAATCTTCGTTTTTCCCGCATCCGAATTACATGACCATCTTAGCTGTTCTGATTTCATTATTCTTGTAATCATACAGTATGTTGAGTTCTTCATTATGCAGTCTCCTCCATTCTCCAGTCATCTCGACCCATTTCGGCCCGTATATTTTTCTCAAAACCTTATTTCCAAACATATGCCATTTTGTTAAACTGTTAAGGTTGAACTCCAACTTTCACAACCGTATAGTATTAACGGCAGAATGACCGTTCTATCACGAGATTAGGAGCTTCTGGATTGAATAGAAACATGAGACGGCTGATACTAAGCGACTTTTTATTTTTTCTGTGACCTCATTCTTGCTTGTTACATATGATCCTAAGAATTTAAATGTGTTTACTTTCATTAAGGTAATTTACTTTTATTACCTTATCTATGCATATTCTGCTTATGGGGTCACTGAAACACAACGTCCCTAGCTGAACAAGTTTCTTTCGGAATTCCAAATCATACCAGGATATTGCACATTTTATTTCCTTTTGATAGAATCTACAAACAACTGGTGAACTATCCCGTTTTTCTTTGTAATATTTGTCTCAAGGTGTAAATCTAATATTTGTCCAATGGAGGTCTCTTCTTTCCTCTAAATCGGTATTGGTGATCTGCAATTATTCAGCAACATATAGGGGGTTACGCTTAGGCGTGTTAATAGGATATTACTCAACACTTAGTAATATGTTGAGTAACATTCCGCGGTAATTATTACTGGTTGAATTTAATTTCGTTGATAGGTGTCTCAAACATGACAAACTGCGAAGCAGAACAATCAAGTCAAGAACGATTTAAGAAACCAAGTAACGCAGGAAACAATAATATTTCGTTCTCCTGAAGAAAACAAAACTTTTACATTTTAGGGACTCTGTTGGTTTTCCCTGTGCATTTCAAATGAATGATAAATTATAGCTTTCTCCTTTTTATTTTAGTTAACAGACCAATACAAGCATTATAAAATAATTTTGTATTACCAGTTGTTGCATTGAGAGCTGAAAAGGGTCACCGGGTCATTCAGGTCAAGTTTTAGACAGGATCATCGTATCTATTCTTGACCTTCAGTCTGACCCGGTGACATGGAGAACAAAGTACAGTTTCAATTATTTCCTTGTGTTCGAAAAATGTTTCTTTTAAGGGTGACCTGGGTGAGAATCGAATCGAGGATCACTAGCACACCAATCCAGATATTGTAGTCACCTGACCACGGAATCACACGTCCTAGCTCGCTTTTTAAGCGCCATTTATAGTCCCACTTCATCAGATCGCAAGAGACACCTGTTGTAAAATGGTGGATGTTGGAGAAGATTGGCTTACAATGAAACAGTCCTGGTACGTGATACGAGTTTAGCGCACTGAGACGACAGCGGAAAGGCAACGAAACAAAATTCAAATAGATTTCAAGTTTGACAATCTTTCTCGTATACCTACTAGTTCCAATAAGCTTGAATTAGGTTAGTTATAACCACCAAGCCACTTACGTTGTTTCAACAAATTTCTTTCATGCTTGTTTACTACGTTCAACACAATATGAAGTTTGATTACCTCAAAGCAAGTAGCTGACAAACTTGTTGCAAGTTGACATGCTATCTGGGAGGGACGCTTGTAGTCACAATAGTTAATTGTGTAGAAACAGAGTTGACAAATGAACATCTCATGTATTTAGAGAGTTCATACGAACGCTATGTTTCAGAGCTACACGTCTCTCGCTTGCAGTCAGGAGTGGTATTAAGAAATTAGCTTCGGAGGAGTCTGGGTATGAAACGTGCGTATATGTATAATACAGATAATTAATTGTGCTTAGCACTATTCTAATTTTACCCACAATTTCCCTGAATGGGCCCTGATTGGTCGGAGCCATCCTCTAAATATGTTACTACAATCAATTATCCTGATTAGTTCTAAGTTCTAACAGATCCTGTAAAGTTGGACTGAGCTCTCAAGTCATAGCAGGACTCGAGCGTAAAACTCTGAAAGTTTGTAATTTTTGTAGGATCTGGCGTCATCACTCTTTTATAATAAAAGACAAAGAGAAAAATTATTCAAAGTATAGCTTCTTTTAATTTACAAAGAGGCGGTTGGGAAGACCAAGACATCATTGGGAGGACAATATTAGAAAGGAACTTCGATAGGTAAGTTTTCGTGATGAAAACTGGCTTGTTCGTGCTCAGAAAGCGAACGTTTGTTACTACGGCGATGAACCTGTGAGTTCCGTTAGTCACAGAGAAACATTTAGAAAGTACACAGCATTTCAGTTTAATTTGAAGAAAGAATACACATTTCAGTTCAAAACTTAACATACAGTATTAAGTAGAGTTTAGTACTAAAACAAT
>JAGDQP010001362.1:0-25974 GCA_022664845.1 Lepisma saccharinum | reverse complement strand
CAATCAGTGTTTGCAAGTTTCATGTTCATTTCATTCTCGTTCCCACGCTGCTCGTAGTTCTGAGCGTGCTTCTTTACTTTGATTAATTCAATCTCCAGCTGAGGAGAAAGGGGAAGAGCTCGAAAGAAGGAAAACCACTTAAGAGGAATTAAAATCATCTCCGCCATTGAAAGAGAGAGAGACAGAGAAAGTGCTTCAACCCCTTCCGTTCCTTTTTTGCCTTTCATTTCACTTTCTCTCTCTCTGGTAAATACGCAGTCAAAATGCAAACAAAAGACGCGAGCTCAGGCGCTATTCATATAGCAATTAACACGCATTAGAAGCCAAGAATCTGCAATCTCTCAAAAGCTGACACAGGAAACTGGAAGCTTACCGCGTTAGATCAGGGAAGTAAGTGCTTCATTAAAGAGGAGAACAAAGCCTGTTTAAAGAGTGTCATTGTTTGTCTCGGTGACACCTGTGGAGCCCCCATTTTAGTCCTTCTTCAAGCAAAATGAACGGATGACAACGCTTTATTTAAGAGATAAAGAATGTTTTTTATTCTTTTTTTAGTTGAATAAAAATAGATAATTTTTCAAAGTTGCTCCAGACACAATAAGTAAAAGACAATTTTTATTACGAAATAATAAATATTAATGCAGTGTGGGAGAATAATTTAAATTGTCCATTTTGTTAGAAGTTATTAACCACATCATACATAAAGATAAAAGCCTTTTCCTAGAACAGTGAGCCGTATCTTCAGGAACCTGTTGTACAATTGATACATTAGTATTAGTTACACTCTATAAAATAAACTACAAAACCTAATAATTAACTATTATTTTCGATAAAGTCTCTCCATTGTTTTTACTGATATAATCTGGGACGTTATGAAATTTCTAACGGGTGTTGTGCAAATTTGATTTGATTTATAATCAAAGAGCATGGAGGAAATTCCTTTAAAATACTCCTACGGCCTCCTGGGTCTTCGGGGCCCGGGCCCGATTTCTGACATCACCGCTGTGCTGAGGGGACCCACACCTTTACAACGCCACTACCCGCGTCCAACAACTCCATGTCTAAAACGGTTTCCCTATCCTAGAAGAATCGGCTCCATGCTCTTTATTATGTGTAATTTATCCTGACTTAGTATGCAATCCCGGGAAGCAGTAGGGTATGGTGGGTTGCGAAACACCCAGGCGTTAGGAGCTATTGGCCAATAACTCCAATAGGCGAATAGAAGGGACACAAGCACAAAACTTCGAGACCCCATTTCTGGGGCCTCGGGACCCAGGCTTGATTTCTGACGTCACCATTGTGCTCAGGGGACCCAGACCTTTCCAACGCCAACACCAACGTCCACCAACTCCATGTGTAACACGGTTTTACTACCGTAAAAGAATAGGCTCCATGATCTTTAATGACAACAACTTACTTCACATACCAAGTTTCAAAGAAACTAGTTAACGATCACTTAAAAAAAAAACAGAATCAAAAGACTATTCATATGATGTGTCACTTTACCTATGTTGTAATGAAAGAAAATTCCCTTTTTGCCACCACACCACAAGAAATAGGGTAGCATGCAATGATTTAACATATAATAATACATTTCCCTTGATTTAAAGGTGATGTGTGACGAGATTATTCCTGGAAATCAATTGATTGAGAAATAAACGGGATAGGAAGTTCCCGTCGAGTTACCCTGTATTTATATAAATACTATTCGCATTTGTCAGGGATGACTGCAGTTAATTAGGGCCTAACACGCCGACTTAATCAATAACTTTTAATTTAAAATACAAATAAGCTTCAGCGCAACCTATCATATGAAAGTAAACGGTAAATGCATACCTTCCACACAAATGTATGGAGTGTTGCCTGCCATTCAGGCGTTCCGAATAAAATTTCGTGAAGTTCTGTAACTCGTGTTCCGCTAAATTCCGAAACGTAGTACTACAGGAGTGTTCTTTTGAACACATCAACAATACACTGAGGAAGTTCATGTTGATCTGCGAGGTCCACCGGAGATAGTTTCCTTGGTGAAGTATCCCAACTCCAGCCTAGATATATAAATATCACTGATTACTGATTTTCTAAAATTGACATCTAGAACTTGTTACTTGCCTACGGAGCAGTTATAGATGGGGAACGTTAAAAATAAGATCACCACGGAGTGGTTCAATTCCAACTGCCCATATCCACAATAATGAGCAATTTCACGCCAAAACATCCATAAATGAAGCTAAAAAATATAACTCCGTAAATTTACATCTACCGTTAGAAGTAAATATCTGTTGAGCTTGGGGTGGCCGAGAGGTTAGAGCGCTCGCTTTCTGGTCACGGATTCAAATCCCACCAGGGTCCATTGAACGCAATAATTCGAAGCCCACTTTACCGAAAACTGTAGGTTCCGTCCTCAGAAGCTCACCAGTTCCTTTAGCACGTTAATAACAATTCACTCACTCACTCCTGTCTGTAGGAAAGCTATTAGTAACCAATAATACTTTTGAGTGAATTTGTAGAATTGATAATAATCATTGCCCAGCTTGTAAGTACTTATAGAACCTGACAATAATCTTGACTTTACAGTTGGTAAGTTGTAGAATCTCTAGTAGTTATTGTGCAACAGATTGCAAACAGGTTCATTGTGCACGTGGTCGCGGGTTCAATTCTCGCCAGGGTCCATTAACTCAGTTTACCAAAAACTGTAGGTCCCGTCCTTCGATAAGCTCACCAGCTCGTTGAGGGGTAATATCAATTCAATCAAGGAAACTGTTTCACTAATACTATCAGCTTGTAATTGATTGTGGAACAGACTCCCAAGGCGTATACAAGTGATTTGACTGGCTTCTTCTTGCTACTTATTTTATTATTTTTAAGGACGAACGGAAAAGTAAAAACAGATAAACATTTCAGTAACTAATGTGGTTTTGTTTGGGAGTGTGTATATATTTACTAAAGTCAACGAACATGTTTTTTTTTTAATTTTGCGTTGGAAAAAAAAACTGAAATTGTTTTTTGAGCATCTGTTACACACCCAAAGTATTGAAGCATGTTTCTTGTCTTCTCTGTGTATGTGTATGTGAGTTTCACAGACAAAAACTTCATTTCAGAGTTTGAGGAATGTTCCAAACGTGCTGATTCTACCCTCTCGTTGTTGGCTGAGCACGATCTCAGGCAATACTGGTTATTAGTGTGGCCCCCAAGGATAGGAATAGCGGGGAAAATAAGAGAGAGAGAGAGAGAGAATGAGGCAACCTAGCAGGTATTGCAGTTATCAGACAAATTGCAAAGTCCGTTCGCTCGCTCTCCACTTCACGACAAAGAGCGTGGACGGCACGGGACATACACCACACGTGCCGCTCTTATCGGTGACTAGAAGATTCACTTAACATCACAGTCTCTCTCTCTTTTTCTCTGACCCAACGCCTTTTCTTGTTTCGAGTCTCCGACAGGGTAGGATGAGGGAGAATAAACAAGATAAACACATGCTACAGTAAAGGAACACTATCCGCGCCTGATCTGATGTGTTTCGATGATTTGTCTGATTACGTACTCAATTCTTTTGTTTTTGTTCTCCGGGTTTATTCTTTGTTTAGATTTTTCCGCAGCCGATATTTTTTTTCTCTTCTTATTTTTGAATTGACCAATCGTATCAGGTCACGCTTTACCTGCAGAATTATCGGTCTTCTGGTTTGTTATACCCGTAGGGATAGTAGTCGTGAGATGTGCTACAATGTTACCAACTTTATGCACGAATCTCTCAATCATCAACGTTTTTCACTATGAAGAATTTTCAGAAATATTAATAAAAAAAAAAGGGCCAGGCAACCTAGCTGAATGGAAATTTTCAGTAACTTGACTGATGATATCATTCAGTTTTCAGTGATAGTGGGAATAAATGAAAGCTTGAAGCAAGACTCGAAATCAGGTCGTTTAGTTGGAAATCCAGCGTCTTACCAACTGTCAGTCATAAGCAAACACCAGAACAAACCAGTATAATGTGTCAAAAGTGCGTTGCTCGAACTTCGAAATCACGTTTTTACGTCACGTTTTAATCACTTTTTTGTTTGTCACTCAGAGTTCGGAATCCCCCATTTATTGAGAATATTTACCATTTCTGCGAAAATAAGCGATCAAGATGGCGGCAGGAACCACTTGATCTGCGCTGGATATATATGGATACGATAAGAAACAGTTTTCAATATCTGCACATGTGCGCAAATCACACTCGAACTGAAAACTGAGAACTTCCAATAATAGCTGCAAATAACGAGATTCCTCTGAAACATTACGGGATATATGAAGCAACATGCCCCACATTTTTAACAATATTTGCAATGATGTTAAGTTTGTTACTTAATTGAATTTCTGAGTTGAATCCCTCGGCGAGTACAACTTGAGAAGCAAGAAAATCAAAAGAAAGAGTCCAGCGGCTATATTGTAGGTGCTATTCCAACATTCACTTGGTGGCACATAGGGGAAGACACTAGAATAATAACTGATTAGGAAGCGTGGTTTGAGCAGCTTTTATTTACTTGATTTCTTATTAACGCTCTAAACGGGGTAGTTAACTTCCGTATGACAGAGCCAACAGTGTCTGTTAAAGTTGCCTCCAAATCACTGAAAGGGATAGACATCGGGTTTAAACAGGAGACTATTCACAGAGAAAGCGAATGTAGTAACCATTCAGCCAATCCGTACGCTTAGCAAGGTTTCATCCAGTGATTCTGCCAGACCCCCCTATGGAAGCCCCAGTAGCACACATACGTGTTTCTGACGTTGATTTTAGGCTCATTTCGTTGATTAACCATTATCGGTTGAAAAAACGTTTATTTTTTAATCGTATTTCAACAAAGACGTCACTGCGTTGTTAAGACGTTAATACAACGTGTATACAAAATGTTATTTTCAACTATGGTATAATAGATTTTGTTTAGTGAATTTCTTACTAATGTTATGTCAAAAATAAAGTTAAAAACTAATTGAAGGACACAAACTAATTTTCGTTGATACGACGTTAATGTGACGTACTTTCAACTATCATTCATACTATGTCCCAGATTTTGTTTCACTCTTGTATTTCTAATTTAATTGCTTAAACATTATAATTAAAAGCAAATATAATGAAAATAACTACATTTTTTTATATTTTAATCTGCATGTTGAAAACAGGTTGAATTTTAAATTATATTTCAACGAATATTTAATTTCAACGATACAGTAAAAGAGTAGTGGCCTCTCCAGGTGGATTCTTGGATAAGTGGTCAACGCGTCGAGATACCAACGAGAAGTACAGAACGTTCCTGTGTTCGAACCTCACAGCAGCCGCTCGAATTATTTACTGTTGGAAAATTAACACCGTATATCGCGATAAAAGCAATGGATAAAATGAAACTAAATGTGTGTATACCAATAGACAGCATTCATGCTCTGTTTTGGCGAACTAAACCCGTTTCTTCATCGTTTTTTCTCAACCATTATTCAACGTTGAATAAACCGTTGAACAGGCGGATATTTCGGTACATTTACAACGTTAACATAACGTTTCGGTACTAACGTTTAATCCACGTATTTTCAACGTTTGTGTGCTACTGGGGGGTGGCACCTTTAAATTCTGGAACGCACCCTCCTCCAACTATAATTCTTTACGGTCGAAAACCGATAGAAACCGTGCAAAACTCCACTTACACCCTCCCAATTTCGACTTCACACTTCCCAACTGAAACTCCTGGTGAAATTCCTGGTTTGAACCATTGACCTTCTCCATGCCCAATCCTCAATCTTCCATACAGATTGAGCTTTTGTAAGAATAGTTTTAGATAGATTAAAGCTTGCTAAGGATGTGTGGGAAGAATTTTTTCCTGTCGTGACGGAAACATAAAATTTCCCGAAATCCGAGACATTTTTTAAATGAATCTCGAAAATTCCCATCGAGGTTTTTGCAAGGTAATGGAGGACTAAAGGCTTGACGCCATATCCGGTTGGTTGCCATAGAAGCGGCGGGGGTCAAGTCTAAACAACAGTGAACAGTCAAGTAAGTTTGATGGTAGGAAAGTAGACAGTAACTTGTGGAACTAATGGCTGATTTGTTTTTCTTTTTCTGGTTTTCATCCTTTTAGAGCGACATGTCTCTCTCTCATTGTAACATTTGCAATCTGGTACGAAGCACATACCCATGATGAATTATTATTATCGAAGAAACTACATAAACCAACCACTGTTGTTTAGACTTGAACATGGCGGGTTACCATGACAACCAACCGGATCTGACGGACCTCTCGGGAATTTGCGTATTTTGCGGAAATTCCCGAATATCGTGTCCCAGACGAATACTCTACAACCAAGCATTAAGAGACCTACTTTTTCACGTGCATTTTTTTCATCTGTTACCATACACATGGTTTCCCTGTAAAGGAATCTGAATCTCCTTGGTATCGGTGTCGGACTTCAAAAGTACTCCAATTTTAATCGGGCCCAGTGGTGTGTGGTGTGTGGGGGGATGTCCCCTGTTCGATAGCAATTCGTGCCATGTGGGCTTTCTGGTAGACAAACACCGTGTGCGTGGGTTTTCTCGTGGTCCTGCCGTTTCCTCCCACTTTCTTCACTCCAGCAATTCCTCCATCATCACCCATACAACCTGAGCCAAAGTTGCTTAAAGGCCTTAAAATAGAAATCAAATTGAATTCCCATCCAAGTCACTAGCTGCAAGAATCGTAGGTAGACGTTACACGAATAAATAGATCCTACATTTTAATTTTTATTTCTGACCTTTAGGTATCTCAGGTCGAGATAAGATGGGGGAGAGGCCATTGGAAGGTAGTCGGACAGGGCCGGAATAATAGGTACCACATCGGCATTTGACTTTTATGACAGGAAAAGTCCTGAGAAAACTCACTGTGTGTGGGCCTACGTTTGAACTTTCACTTTTTGTACAGTTTTTTTTTAATATCTTAAAACTTTGTTGCATATCAATTTTTTTGCACCCCCACCAAAAAAGTATTTTAAATTTCTTGTTTGTCCGTCCGTCTGTGTCTGTAAAGTAAGATACCATCTCAACTAAAGCAGATAGGGAGAAACTGACTTCAGGTTTTAGCTCGGAGATCTCCATTTTCTTCCTTCAATAATGATATTAATATATGGAATCAAATATCTTCTTTAAAATAATACCGAAAATAATTTCTTATGTGAATAAACACTTAAAAATAAGCTAGAGCTTTAGTTCACTACATAATTGATTCATAGCATGACATCTATGGAACCATTATGATATTTTGATTGAACGTTGACATAATCTGAATGCCTAGATATTCGGAGTGAAAATTAAAATAGTTTGATTACAAAGTAAACTTACAATTATAACAGAATTTGACATGTTTCCTTGGATGTTTTAGAAGTATAAAAAACGTAGTCAATCAAAATAAAATACTCACCATTATCTACTAAATTAAGTTTGAAAGTCATAGTTTTGAAATTATTCTAATCAAGATTGTAATGGAACGGAAAGTCAACACAAATATTAAAATGTATCTATGTTCTCACGTAATGTAGCTATTAAATTAACGACAACTTTGTTAGAACTTCCCAAAAACAATACATTTAATTTTGAAAAAATGGAGAAACTAAAAAAAATAAACACGCAAATGCTGCTTTATGAATAACAAGTAGAAGTATAAAAATATTTATCAAGAGTCATTTTAAAACTTAGAATTATATTTATTAAACATTTTCCGGATTAAATACTTTTTTCTCACCTAGTTTTTTATGAACAAGTACAAGCCAAATTACATGTTTATTATCCAATTAAACAAAGTAAAATTTAAAACATTATTTTATGCTTTTTTTACGAAGTTTATGCTAAATTAAATAATACTAAAATTATTTGTGAAAGTAGCATAAGACTGAACCGATTTTTTGACTTTCTACTGTGAATCTTTTCTTGAATAACCACTTTCTTGTTTGCATCTATTCGTGAATAATTAATTTTTCAGTAGGTTATTTTGACCTCTGGTGTTCTTTTCAGAACAACAGTTTGTTTCACTGCCAGGTGGAGTACTCAAGTTGTTAAAGTCGTATGATTTCCTTGGATCGAACTTTGATAGATTAAAACACTGGAGAGAACCGTACACACACACACACACACAAGAGAAAGAGAGAGAGCGAAGGAGGGAGGGAGAGAGAGAGAGAGAATCATATACACACTTTTATAACGCCTTATTACTCTGCCGCGTGTAAGATGAAAACTCGCCATTTATTCCCGTATGAAACGGTTCTGTCGACCACCACCCCCTCATTCAGCGACACCCAATCACAGAAACTAAATTATGTTCACGTGATTGGAAAGTGTTTGACCCTTTTTAACTCAGGACAACAGCCTCCGAAGACCTTCATTTGAAGAACAATGACACTGGCCTATCTCAATTAATGCTATACGGTAAGATATTTATTTTCTTTCTCTCTCTCTCTCTCTCTCTCTCTCTCTCTCCCTTTTTTTTTTTAACTCCATAACATTTCGGAACTGATCTTACGTAAACGTGACCCACTAAAAAAATATATATTAAAACAGAATGTACTCTTTAATTAATATATTTAGAAATTTTAACTGTGGGATTGGTATTTGCATTACCCAGATAATGAGACTACGCAAAAGATCAAACCTCATTAATTCTTGTCTTTTCTAGTCATTATAACTCAAGAGACCATGTTCTGGACGCTTGAGAACATTCCTTACAGCCCTTAATTAGTTATACCAGAGACAGAAAAAAAAATGTGTCCCTTGTTTCATTAAAATTCAAAGCATTAAATCGCTAATGAGTTGATCAGTGTATCTAATGAATAAACACAATTAACACACTACAATTTAAATCAACAGTAGCAAACAAAAAAATATCTTGTCTTAATACACTAGGAACTTCTTACAACATTGTATATCAATCCACAAATAAATATGAAATGAGAATTATAATATTTTTTTTAAACAGGTACTGTACTTAATTTCCAGATGTTTGCGTGATATGATTCGTTGCTTTTAGCGATTGTCCTTTAATGAATGTCTTAAGAATATATAAATGTTTAACTTTTCAGGCGTGATTTCTGTTACTTCTGTATTTCGTTACTTAGAGAATTATAATCATGTCACATAATACACCAATTTTCATAGGTTAAACTGGTGTTCAATTGTGAAGGAAATGAAAATTCTTGATTTAGACAGATGATTTTAAAATACCTAAATCGTTCAAACTACTACATTAAAATTCTAAATAATTAGCAACATTTAATTGATAACTAAAGAAAAATATTTTGATGTCTTAATTCAAAATTTGAAAAAGTTAGCAAAATAACATTTCATTTCATGTCATTATCTGATTTCTACGAATTATGTTTAAAACAAGAATAACTATCTATGGACCGTAGTTGCAAGCATCTTGTTTTCTTGTTTGTTTTTTAAAATTGAATATGGATTTTCATTTATTTCTGGGCTTCAGGTATTCCTGGCTCAGTCCAGAATAGGGTAAGGGAAAGGATAGGTAAGGTAGCGTCCAGGACCTTATTTAAGGTATCATCTCGGTATTCGCCTGATGAAACTGAGAGAAAACCCTGGAAAACCTCAGTCTGTTTGGTTGACCGCGAGGTTCGAGCCCGCCCGTTGCCTATCATAAATCCGCGATGTTACCGCCTGGATTACGGGCTTGGGGTATTTTATATTTTAGTTCTGACCATTGTTTGGCAAGGCCAAGTAACGTTCACGTGTAAACACTAATCACGCGCTAAATAACTCACGTTTGAACTCGAAGATTAGCCAAATATTCCAGTGGTTTGGTACAGAGGTGAAACCGTATCACTTTTGGTAACCTGGTGATCCGGTCTGATACAATGCTTTTAACCTATTTAATACTTCAAATGATAAATTCTTTCAGAATAGCCTTTTCTAGGGTGACATTCCCCGTGACCGTGACTCGAACAAGGATCTCCCAATTACCGACCATGGTATGCTATCCGTTACACCACCACGGCACGGCAAATTATATTCATATACGGAATTTAAGACTACAGCTCGTTAGAGTAAGTCTTGTCCAGAGGCGAATGAAGGGGGTAGCTAAAGAGCTTGTTGTAGCCAGGGCCTTCACAGCTTGAGGGGCCCCACCAAAAGTAAATCAGTAACCTGTGTAAATAAGTAATCTAAGAAGCACAGGGATAAGTAACAGGTGCCCTAACAGAATCAAAAGTCCAGAGTCTCCAAATAGCTTATTCCAGCAATAGTCTTCTCCAGCTCTTTGTCAATGTACTATTACGGCATTGGTCTCGTGAAACTGAGAAAATTTCTAGAATGTCTGAGTCAGAATGATCAGATACAGGAACATGCGTTCCTCCTCAATGAGTGACCGACTAACAGTTACAATAAGTTTAACAGTTACAGAAAGGAACCAGTGTACAAAACTAGACTATGCTTATTATTAGCTGCAAATGTTGTTAAAGTATTTAATATACAAAAAAAAAAAAAAAGAATCCAAAATTAGGAATGATCCATACCTACCAGACAACAAGTTCGCTGTGCGTATTGTTATGGAAGATTTATCGCCATAGAAAATAAAACAAAAAGAAATACGAGAAACTGATGAACGGAACATCACAAGGGTTAAGACATGGCGGGGCCTATCCAAATTGTTTTCTTACCACGTGCACTCTTGAAGGTAACACACCACGGGCGGTTTCGCAATCTTTAAGTCGCCATTGCATTGATGAAAGTCTTCGTAATTCATCCTCCCGTATCTTATTAACACGTTATCTCGTATCTGGTTTTGGCTTGGGTTTAAATTGCTGGATACAGTGCTGAGTCATGGCCTTGGTAATTATGATGGACAACGTTTCGACTTGTTTTAATTAATTTTCATCAAGATTACGCTGCACCTTGTCCTCACAGTTTGAAGCTAGCCTTTGTTTTTACACACCGGGTTGTCTGTCTTGTCTTGAGCAAGCAATCGCAGAGGCAAAAAGGTCATGCAGAACATCATCGTGATACGAGATATAATAAAAAAAAATAAAACAAAGAATTGATGTAAAAGAATTAATAAGAACAAAGAAACATCGAAGAGCGCTTTACATTCTATCCAAAGTTGGCAAAAAAAAAAAACGGCCATTCTTCTTGGAAATTAGTTGTAGCTCAACAAAGATTCTGCTTTTAAAAATGAATGTAAAAAAATCATTTTAATTTTTATGACATGATATATTTGTATAATTATAAGAGATAAAACAAATGTTGTACTTTCAATTTGATTTTTTTTTCTTCTACAAAAATCTACGAGAATCATTTGGTTTGATTCAATCCAGTATATGTATTGTTCATAGCAGCTTGTTTTTCATTTTTTTAAATATGATTATTTCAGAAATTAATTTTTTTTCAATTGAGGGAGTGTCTTTGTAACAACGTGATGCTTCAGATTACCTCACCAATCATTTTACTTATTCTTTTTGTTGCAGAAAGAAACCGGAAATTACTCTAAGGTATCATCCCGACATTTGCTAACCGTTACCGCGATATGTCCAATTGTCGAAGTAATCAGGTTAGTGCTCATAAAGTTAGTCCAATTAGTACAGGGTCCAACACTAAGGTTACTAACAGTTTTCAATTTAAACACGTCTCGGTAGTCACTAGTGTTTTGACGATAGTAACAGAGCATGTTTAGTTTTCTTCATTTATATGGATCTTAAGTTTGTTGACAGCTGCGACCATCTTTGAATTTTAAGTTCATTGATTTCTGTGAAACTGTTTTATTAGTTTCATTTCTCTCAGAATTGACAGCCTTAGGTTCTATTTTCACCAAATGTATTCTTGAGGGATATCTTAACGGATTGTCTTATGAGAAAAGCTCAAGTTCGATGTATTTATCTGCTATGCAATTCCACACTAGTATAATATGTATAAAAATTTTGCAGATCTTCTTCATTTCACGAGATAAAATATTATATCTGGCCAAGAACTTGAATATTTGTCCAAACAATGAAGAAAAATGGCATTAAAACAGAATCGAAAAATTATATTTATGAGAAAAATAAGAAAATTAATTCCCATCAAAATAAATGGACAAGAAACTGTAAGATGGCAACAATGATCACCGGTATTAAGCTTTCTTTTTATCTAAGCGTATGATTATTTTTAACATTACCTTGCAAGTTTCTAGTTCCGGTGACAGCTCCAGTGACAGTTAATGTAAGAACCTCAGTGGCAGTGGCAGTTCCGGTGAGTCATGATGACCGCTCGTGTCAGTTATAGTAACCATCCCGGTGACAGCTTCAGTGACAGTTACTGTGAACATCCCGGTGACAATTCCAGTGACAGTACGGTGGTCACTCCAGTAACAATTTCTATTCCGGTCATAGCACCAGTGACAGATACGATGACCAACCCATGATAATTTCTATTCCGGCGATAGAAACAGTGACAGGTAGTGTGACCCAACCCATGACAATTTCTATTCCGGGTGATAGCACCAGTGACAGGTACGGTGAACAAACGATGACAATTCCAGTTCCTGTGACAGTTCCAGTGACAATTACGGTGATCAACCTATTGACAATGCTAGTTCTGGTGGCCAATGACAGTTCACTTTTCGATCATTACCAATAAAAAGGTATCACCGAGAAGATGACGGTTCTATCCTTGCTCCCACCGACCTTTTAAAAACTTTCCTAGACAGACTTCCAGAACAGCTTAGTAATAGATTCTTATTTATAAAAACCCATTTGTTCACATCTTTGTACTGTTCATTTAAAGAGGACACAAATTATTAAAATGTAACCCATTTGAGGTATGCAAAAAGCGCGATTTAAATATGGAAGAGGCGTACTTATTTTGCAATGAGATTTTTTTCAAAATATATCTTTCACTGATAGCATATATCGATAATACAATATGAAAACTTACTCGTATCGAGTAAGGCACAATTATGTAAACCTAGTTGTGGAAAAACCCACTTTCCAGCAGCATTTCAAACCGTAAGGGTAAAATGTTCTTTCTTGTAAAATTGGTGAAAGTAGACTTAGTACGCCACTTTCTCTTTTGAGGATTCTGTTATAAATACATTTTTAATTAACATAATATTAAAAAAAGATAATTACTACAATTGCTTAGAAAAGCTTTAAAGAAACACTACTCATACAGAAGAAGTAAGAAAAAAGATACTGAGAAGGTACAACCATATTGAATGATCATCGTTTGCTATACGAGTCATTTCGTGAAATTTATGGCCAACTAAGTCTCTGGGTTTAACACCTTTTGATTTGTTGCCGTCTCTCGACATTATCTGGAAGAAGTTACATTGAGAAAGAGGTCACAAATATTAGATACCATTAAAAGAAAAAGAAAAAGGATCATAATAAACTCTTATTGCAATCATATTGCTGAAAAGAAAACTGATTTAAAAAAAACATATTGTTTACAACAGTATTCTGAACAATCAACTTTCCTTCCAGATGTACTGAAACCCACACGATAATCTCCTGGATGATTTTACGTTTGTTGAAGTCATTTTTCTTTCTCTCTCTCTCCTAAAGTTGATTAAGAAGAGGTTTGTTCTATAATTTTCGAAATTATTTTCAAGTTTTGGAAATATATATCTAACATAATAAACAAACTTTCAAATGAACCGAAGAATTGTGACTCAGTGGCTACGCTTGTTCCTGGCTGTACGCGGTACATAAAATTTCCAAAATAGATTTTGAATCGTTTCAGTCCAGCGTGAATATTGGCGTTTAAAAATCCAAAATCACAAATTCAAGCGTGAATTATTGAGGCCCACAGAATAAAAGTAACTCCATTGAAATAATGTATATACAAGCGTATTTTAAGTGCTAGGGGCGCCCAAATGAAACTTGGCATCCTCACAAAATGTCTTAATATCTTCATAAATGATCACGTAAGTTCAGTAAATCACAACCGAAACTAGATCTAAAGCACCTCTAAACTGAATTCTTTAATCACCAACTTTGCTCAAATAGATTTATTGAGTACAACTTTGATTATGGTTTGGTCATTAGAAACGTCTTACGTCATTATTTATCAAGATATGACGTCATTTGTGACGATGCTGTGTCACGTTGCTCTAACTCAGAAACTATGCATGTTTCGTTGTGTCTTGAAACGGGTTTTTCTTTAAATATTTTGCTCTAAAGAATTCATCCATCTGTTCATTACTATTACTTTCTAAACGCCCGTCTGCCTAGCAATCAAAATATCTTGGGTTTAAATTCCCCAAGAGCAGCATTTTCGTTTGTGCTTGAAAATGTCTATGTAACGAAGAAATAACATGTGTTCTACAAAAATAACATGTATAACACTTCTGGATGCTCCCTGCTTAAAGTCACTCTGTAATGAAAAGACTGTCGATGTTTCTACATTCCATGTCTGAATTAAAAAGAATGCATAATTTACGTATTATTCTTGAAGGATGGTTCCGTAGCAGAGTGGATAAGAGAAAGGACAACAAATCACAAGACTGCAGGTTCAAATGTGGTCGCAGACAAGTAAGAAAGTTTTCAACTATAAATGAAGACGAAAAAAATATGACACGTAATGGAATAAAGACAGGATACAATCAAGATTACATTTTGTTTTCTATAAAGTCACGTGACGCTAGAAGTTACTTAAATCCTTTTCCAGTGTTTCTTCTACATAACTTCTTGTACAGTCGTAATATCTTCCGGGTTTTGTGGCCTGTCCGGTCACCGCATTTCTTTATCGAGAGCACTGAAAGGGTAGGTGTACGCAGGTAATCTGCAAACACTTCAGGTGTTACATGCTGCAATATTATTGACCAACATAAAACCGGTCACACTACCTGGAGAAGGTCATTTCCAATATTGCAGAAGCGTATGTAGATATGTTCTTACGTTCTTTTGATTCATTTCGAATACCATATGTAGGAACCAGTTCGACGTAGTATGAGTAATTTCAGAAAAATTTTTGTGCTGACTAACTTTTGGAACACCCTATCGTTTGACAGATAATTGATAATACCATAAACTGTGGATGTTTAACCTTATATTTTATAAGGAATAATAAACGAAGAATTGAGAGAAACAAATAATTGAATGAAAGAAAATTCTGAGCTTTCGAAATGAGCAGGAGTGTGAATTATCAGCTAGACAAAATATATATTGTGAAGAACTACTAAAGAGAAATAAACAGTACTAGAGACAACAAAGAAGAAATTGGTTAGAGTATATATTTGGTACAGATTGTCGATTAAAGTGGTTGAAGGAAAAAGTGGAAAAGCAGAAAGACGGATTTAATTTCTTGACAGTATTAAGAAAGTTATACTCCGATCGCTGTATGAGCCGGCCTAGCTCCGCTCTCTTCTTGGCTCACGTGATCTTAAAAGCAAGTGGCCGCGCTGTTTCAATTTTCAATGCTCACGCCCAATTAGTTACAGTTATTGTTCTTAGCGTGTGTATAATATATATATTATAGTTACGTCATTGTTAATATTTTTTGTTATTGTTGTTTAGGCCTATTTACTGTTGTTATGATTAGACTTGCTTGCTTTTAGGTACTAGACTAGGTCGAGGCTACACCTACAGGGTATAGTTTCAAGGTCACCAGTAGCCTATGACAGGCGTAGTCTACTTTTCGTGTTGTTCCTACGCAAAGGGTGATCGGCTCATACAACGACTGACGTATAAATCCTGAACTAAGATGAGAAGAATATTTCAATATCAGTGCAGGATTATGGGCGAAGACAGAACATTACTGGATATGATTCTCTCGACTGAAAAAAATTGAAATTTAACAAAGCAGAAGCCGGCCGGGTGGCCGTACGATCTGCGGCGGTAGGCCAACGGCTCGAAGGTCCTGGGTTCGAGTCCCGGTAGGGGCATGGGTGTGGATTTTGAAAGCTAAGGGGCGAATCGTGACGGGCCGAAGTTCAAAGTTACTAGACTGACCCATATAAAAATAAAGTTTAACAAAGCAGAATATTTAGTATTCTTTGTTTTTTAGTATTTCTGCAAATATGTTGTCCTTGTTTGTCTTTTTTAAGATGCAAACTGAAGTGTGACAGGCTTGTAGTATAGCCGCCTTGGAGACACATTATACGTATTCCTATTGGCTGTTGTTGCCAAACTTGACCAAAAAACGAGTTAACAATTGCTTTCTTTTCTCTCGTTTTATTTTCTTTGAAAATCTTGCCACCAATGTTCTGTTTCTCTCTCACCTTGTGACCTGTCCATCCATCACTTAACGCCCAAGCGGCATTCCAGCGCCCACACTGCAACCAGAAAACAATGCTGACACTTTGTTGCCTTCTGGAGGAATGTAGCTATAGCTTTGGACTGGACTAGGTGCGGTATTGTAATAGCCAGCTGCTGACTCCAAAGAAGGGGGAAAAAGACAAGTTAAAAGAGAAAAAAGAGGGGAGGAAATAGTTCCATTGCTCCTGAACTGTTAAAAGATTCCCGTATGTGTTCATGTGCATATGTGTTTGTGTTCAGCGTCTTTGGAATTACGTTTAGTTATTCTCGTCGTCCATTTTCCTTCTACGTCGCTAGCACCTTCTTCTTTTTCTTCATCTTGCTATGGACGAATGTTAATTTTCTTGAAAACAATAGGAAGAAAATGGAAGGACGCTGTAAGAAGTGACAGTCTCGATAGGAAAAGGAGTAATTACGTATTAAAGAAAGGCAAAGTACATTAAAGCTTCAAATGTATTTAATTTCATTTACACAAAGAGAGAGAGACAGATAGACGAACAGACAATGACGCATTATATTATATGTGAGACATAAATATACACAAAAGAAGAGGATAGAAAGAGAGAGAAAGATGCACATTACGAATACAAAGATTCTTAATGAGATAATAAATATGCATCAAACGTGCACAGCTTTCTGACTCATGAAACTTACAAGTATTTAAGCACAAAAGGACTTCTTTAAAAGCAAATTCCAATTTATGTAGCTTTCGTGCGTACTATATACCTAGCTGTGTGTACATCACACTATGAAAGTCAATACAGTACTTGAGCAAATGTAGTTTGATATAAATTTCATCTTGTATTTTTATATTAAAGCATTTACTAAAATTATATCCCCCTTTGGTATTCCGTCTTGCAAACATATCTACAAATAATTAAGCGACCACTGTTCAACACCACGAAAGGATATGAATGTTTCTCATACTTTCCTTGTAGATTCAAATAACTGTATTTCCATAACCCATCAAGTATGGTAACCAAGTCTCCATGTTGGAATTGCTACTACTACAGGCTGGGGGCAGCAGGTAACCGAAATCACAAAATGAGATGAGATGAAGTGAAGTTCGTGTTTTACGTTTTCTTGCATATTTTTTTTCTAATGTTAACATAATTTGTTCTTGTTTATTCTTTTTTAATGTTCACATATTTTGTAATATTAATGATCTGCATTTCAATAAGCAAGTTTTAAAGGAAGATGGACTCACCCCACCCATAGGCCAGGGGAAAAAAGCATTGTTTCCAGACGCCTTGTAACTAGAAGGGGCTGTTTTTTTCTTTTCCTCCAAAAAGTCCAGACCTGACGATAGGGTGATGCTTTTTGTAGGGAATGTTACAAGGGGAAATGCTTCACACACGTACCACGAACTCTGCAGCAACTATGTGAGAATTAGAGATAGTAATTACGGATATAAGCCCTGAACAGTACTCTCATCTGTTGTCTAAAATCGTAGAACGCATGGAATTTACCAGTTATCAATGACGGAGAGAATGTAGAACATATCGTACGATAAATATACCTTCTGACACTACTTTGGTTTCGGTTACCTTTGTTTTGCTCCACCCTGTACAACTATCTCTATTATTTTACTATTACAACTTATACCATCAGTACCAGTAACACTGCATCTACGACTTCCAATACTACTAATATCATTATCTCTACTACTATTATTATTATTTCTACTTCAACTGTATCTACTACTACTACTACTACCCACAGTTTCTTCTTCTACTACAACTGCAACAACTACTACTTGTATTTCTGTGTGTTCAGCTACTACTATTAATACACTACGTTTTTAATATGTGGAAATTCTTTACGGTAATGTCCCTTATCGTAATCGCTGGTTTAAATTTAATAATTAAATCCCGTTACCATGGAAACGGTATACAAAACAAAATTGTAATATGACTAAAAGAATCAGTATAGTCCTCTCTATCAACGTACCAAGATTAGTTGTAATCGGTTCATAATTGAATGTTGTTACCATGGAAATGCTAATTACTTTAACATCATAATCTGGCTAAGGCCTTAAAGATAGTGTTCTGAATCGCCATACCAATTTTTGAATAAATTAGTTTAACCATTCTCAAGCGATGTGGGAGTATCTTACCAATATTTGAGAATAGTTTCCTTGAAAACAGTAGAGTTTTGTAATGGCTAAAACATTTACGGTAGTTCTCACATTATTATTGTGGCAAGTTTTCTTTAATTTCTACGTCAAGCTCCAAACATATGTTTTATAATCGTCTCGTTACCATGGAAATGATAGTTTGTTTAATATTCTAATATAGTTAAAACCTCAAGTGTAGTCGCCGGTATTGCCATAGCAAGTTTGGAGCGAATTTTTATAACCGTTCTGCTTTGAGGAAGTGAGTGTCGCTATCATAGCAAGGATAACAAACTAAAAAAAAATCGAATACGCGTAAAACATGGAGGACTGTATCAAGATAATTTAGCTTGGAATTGGTTCAAATTATTCTTATGGGATTCGCAGAAATGTGTTTTTGTTGAAGTACTGTTAACATGAAAACCTAATTTAGATTAAAATTATAACATGGTCAAGAACTGCCGAAGACCAATGTACAACTTGGAGTAGGAATGATTAAAATCAGTTCAGTGTTTTATCCCTGATGATCAAATATAGGCCTACATACATGAATTCACTTTTATACCGTGTAATAGATAAACACAATGCTTCGTTGGTAAACAAGATTCATTTGTATACGAATTACATCACTTCTACAGCAAAGATACAAAATTTGCAAAGTTGAAATGGAAGTAACTTCCGGTTTTTTCTGTACATCAAGCCTCTGTAGGTCCAGATACAATTGATATTAAAGAGTGAAAAGTATGTGACTGGACCGGGGATCGAACCCGGGACCTTTGGCTTACCGTCCCAATGCACAGTTGGTAAATGCAATCAAGTCATCTGCATACAAATTTTATTTCCACCATAAATATACGACATTATGTTGTGTAAACAACAGCTTCATCAAGTCATTTTTATATAAATAATATTTCTTCACGAACATAACGATATTTTTGTGAGCAATATGTTTCAATAAGTTTATTTGTATATAAATATCATCATACTAAAAAAAAACTGATTCAAATACTTTCCAAGGTCATATTTTGTACTAGTCAAACTGTGGTGATCTATAGTCTGTGTTGCATTTTAGTTGAGTTCGAAAACTTCAAAATCTTGAGAACTCCTCAGTTGAAAGTTAATCTTGATATTTTCTTTTAAAAAAGAATCGACATGATATAAAGTCTCTTTTACCTTCACGTTCCAACTTAAGTATGTAACGGGAAGGGGGTAAGAAACGTAAGCAGTTTCTAGAAAACAGGTATAAAAGTGATCCACCAAATGAACAGTTGAAGAAAAGTCTGTAGAAGAAGAAGAAGAAGAAGAAGAAAGGGAATCCATCGGCGCTCTGGGATCCTTCTGTTAATACGATTACCGGCTCAAGGCGTTCAGAGTAAAGCACACGAGAGGTTCGGTTCCTTCGTCTACGTCGACTAGTTTCTTGTGAAAGCCGATAGCTTCCAGTTGCCGTTCTCCAGTTTCCAGAATCTCATCACTAATTTATTAGTGAAAGATATTTCGCTAGTTTCTCTTTCTCTATCTGAGAATTATTTTACACGCCTCACAAATCACACCTTGTGTAAATTTCTACACGCACATATTCTTCCAATTTCAGCCTTTCTTTTCTAAAAAATCAATTGACAAACATAAGAGCACCAACCTTGCCGAGCGGCCTGACTCAGTTGGTAGAGGTATTGGTTTCACATTCGAAAGCTATTGGGTTCGCACTTAGTTGCCGGCCATCCTGACGGGTTTGTACAGGGACTTCCTCAGTTATGCCAGACTAATAGAGGGATGGTACCTTCAAACTGTGATGGATGAATTCCTTCTTCCATCCTTCTTCCCTTCCTACATCTCTCTCCCTCGAAGCCATTTGTAAATTGCAGTGAGTCCTGTTTGATGGCTCAGAATAGCAAATCAAATCAATAAAAAATTAACAAAACGATTAAGATCTTATTTAGAGGCAAATGAGGGCACGTCGAGTCTTAGAGTCAGTGCAGACTAAATGTAATGGTTATTCGACATAGAATTTACATGGACGTCACTAAAGTCATTATCATAACAGACATAAACTGTTGTTTAAAGTACCATAACTAAGAGAGTTCATTATCTAGGTTCTTCCCATCAAAGTCCATACACCAATGGGACTTGATGAATGATTGGAATGAAGGAATCTATTAGGGGGATTATCTCCATGAAAATAGTATGAATCTCTGGCGCTAGATGGCAAGATAATCTCATAAGCTAACTAGCTCCGTGGCTTATGGAACCAAGAAGTTTATCCTTGCAGTAATAAACCATTCTCCATTGGATTCTCCATCATCCATTCTCTCTTGGAGAAGATCAAGCCAATTTTGATCACGAAAACTTACCTCTCGAGTATCTCTTTTAATATTGTCCTTCCAATAACGCCTTGGTCTTCCCAACGGACTCTTTCCTGTCAGCTTCCGAACCAGAGTGGAATATAATCTTCGTTTCTCCCCCATTCGAACTCAGCCGTTGTGATATACAATATCGGGTGAATCATACAGTCTGTAGAGTTCTTCAATATGCAGTCTTCTGCATTCTCCGATCATCTCGTCTTATTTCGGTTCGTATATGTTTCTCAAAAACTTATTTTCAAACACACAATTTATATTCATCTGGCAAGGTCATACTTCAACTTCCTCAATCATAAAGTATTACCACACATAGTTTATCTGTGGTATTACTAGATCGCAAAACTACACAACTTCACGCAGAGAAACACTTGACCAATAGCTAAGGAAAGATACAGCAGATTGCAAGATGCTGTTTTATTTTGGTCAATCAAAACCTAACATTATTTAATTTACTTCTTTTCCTTTTATTTATTAAACTTTGTACAGCATATTGAGTGTTGTGGTTTTGTTTGCTTTCGATGAACATTAGTGTGTGTAAATGTGTTGTGTGTAGATGCTAAACACGCGACTTGCGACGATACAAAGAAGAAAAAACTAAAACCTGCCTCTTTTAACACGTAAACTTACACTGCCAAGATAATTGAGCCCCACCCTCCCAGTTTAACCCTTCACCTCACCAGCAACATCTTCCTCGTTGCCCTCTGGACATAATACCACAGCATCGACACGTATCGCATACGAAAAAAGATGCACATACTGGTTAGAAAGAAAATAAACAAAACAAAAGTACCATCACATACACATACCTGCAATTTCTATTTGCACTTTACGTAGCTATAACCACGGATGGCTCTCTAAAACAACTACCTGCAATCATTTAAGTTCTTCCATGTTCTCTCTTTAAGAATGTAGAGAAAAAGAAAAGTAATAAACCAGCAAGAACAACAAAGAGAGAATAAAGATAACACAGCACACAGAAAGAAGAGGAGAAACACAGTAAGAAAATACCCAGGAAAACAAGGCGAAAATTGATGGGAATGAAAACGCAATACAGAGTGTCCATACTATCATGCTGGAGTTTCAAATTGTCACATCAATAAACTTGAAGAAGAAAGACTTACAAAAAGCTAGAAGCATTATAAGGAAGAAGAAGAAGAAGAAAGACAAATATGTGCATCAAGAAATCTTGGCAGAAGCAGAAGATCTTGGAGTTATGATAAAGAGTATTGTAAGAGTAGGTAAATAATTTGGAATGAAGTTAGAACATAGGAAAGACAAAAGTGATGAGAGTTAGTAAGAATGAAGGGTTCGTTAATAAATCTTTGGAGGGAAAGAAAGTGAAATCAGTTTAAATATATGTGAAGATTGCTGATTTGGAATGGAAACTGTACGGACGGAATAAGAAGTAGGATATCTATGGATAAGAGCTTTTGGAAACATGATGAAAGGATTGATGAAAGAAAAAAGGATAACAATTAAGCCGAGGAAGAGATTTGCTAAAAGTTTTATATGGAATGTGGTTTGAACTTTGAACTTTATTTTAAGGCCGTATGGTTTAGGCAACTATGGCTCAGGCCGTATGGATGATGATGGGATGAATTGGTGGAATGAAGAAAGTGGGAGGAAACAGGAGAACCCCGAGAAAACCCACGCACACGGTGTTTGTCCACCACAAAGACCACATGGCATGAGCAGGGATCGATCCGACGACCCCTAGCACCAGAGTTGAGCGCTCTACCAACTGAGCCACCGTGGCCCATATGGAATGTGGTGTTATAAATGGCAGCGAAACATGGGGTAGTCGAAAAGAGAGAAGGTAAGTAGTTGGAAAGCTTTGTTGTGCGGTTATGGAGAAAAATAATGAAGGTAAACTGGACTGATAGAGTGAAAGATGAAGAAGTATTGATAAGAATATGAGAGGAAAGAAAATTGACAGGAGCAAAAAGAAAGAAGAACCTATGTTTGCTTGGGCATATATTGCATAGAAATGATCTACAGAGAAGGATCGTAAAGGGAAGGGGGGGAGGAGGAATGTGAAAAAGAATAGTTGAAATGCTTGATGACATTAAAACGGAAGAAGTTACAGACAGATGAAGGTAGATGAACAGGATCAGCGAAACTGGAGGGAGTCCAGGAGGTTGCCTGTGTGGGTACTTTATGAATATTGTTGTTACTTTAGTTTCTTACAAGGAAAGGTACCCAGGTGTAACACGCCGATTGTGATAAGATTGCACAGACATAGAGAACATCGAAAAAGAAGCGACACGTATTTTTTTTATATCGGCCAACAATCGCATTGAAAGGGTCAAATAGGGGCATAAACATGGGGCCAAAATGAGATTGTGTGCAATATTGTGAGAACGAGAAGAGATATCGAAAAGGTTAAATGTACGAAATACTACCCATAGTCGACTCAAGGCAATGAGGTAGGACCCACCCATGCGAAGAAAGCAGAACATCTGGAAATGGACTAATCACACTTTTCCAGATTTCCAACATTGCCGCAATGTGCTACGGAAATGAGCGAAGAGGGTGGCAAGGAGCAGAAAGAAAGAAGAAACAAAAACAGAAAATACGTGTTTTTGTTTTGGATGCATACGTCGCCCGTATGCGAAAGAGACGCTGATTCATCTCAATGCACGAAGATGGGAGAACACTCAGGAAGGATACAAACGCCGTGCGTAGAGGCAGCCAGCGAGACAGTACAACACAGTGGGTTGCTTATATATCAGAACATCAAGTTTATTATTTTTAATTTGAATTTATTTTAAGACCTTTAGTCAACTATGGCTCAGGCCGTATGGATGATGATGGAATGAATTGGTGGAATGAAGAAAATGGGAGGAAACGGGAGGACCTCGAGAAAACCCACGCACACTGTTTGTCCACCACAAAACATCAAGTTGAGTTGTAGAAGCAACTCATAGATGATTGCAAGGTCAGATGACGTAGTACGGCATGGCACGTGCAGGTACTGTAAGGAAAGAAAGAGCAGATTGACGTTGGAATTTCACTCTGGACGCTGTCTGGCTCTGCGAGACGGGAAGCATATCACAGCAACAATGCAATCTCTACCTGCCATCACACATAGCTACACAATACAGCCTGTTATATCTGCCAGTGGAAAGTTGCTGGCGCCCCTGCTCATAGTCTTGAAAGAGCTTCATGGTACGTTTGGGCCACGGATTCAACAAGCAATGTTCCGCCCACAAAACTTTTACATGTGTGCATCATCATCTGGGAAAGTGACAAAACAGATCATTAAGACGTGGTTCCAATCGGTGTTCCTTACACAGGTCAATGAGAAAACGGTACTGTTAGTCGACTCGTGGACGGGTTATGATCGAGCCGACTTGGCAACAATAATTCCACAGAACAGGCAGTGCAACATTATGACGATACCTATGCACACAACTGGGTTAATACAACCTCTGGACGTGTATGGTGTCAGAGTTTGGAAGAACTTCGTACGCAAAGTATCTGATGTGGTACGCCTTCAGCAACTCAACATCAATCTACACAGCAGAGACAATATCCTGACACTTCAATCCCTTGTGCATGATCAACTGTCGTCTCCACGGTACATACGTGTATTCTAACACGCGTGGTTTCTTCCTGGATATCTTTCAACACGACCAGAGTACTTTCCAAATCCAGTGGAGTTTTGTTTTCATCAGTTGACGTCATTGGTCTGCGCAGCAGAGTGCCAGAACCAATCCATCATCAAGTGTTCGTGGTGACAACGCTGATTTTGTTTGAAAGATTTCTTGCAGAAATATCCTTTTTGTGCTACTTATCAGGAGTGAGCGACTTGTTTCCAGCATACACCCCTGCACACTGTTATGTTGTACGTACATATGTACGCGAATTTTCCTAGTGATGTCATGTTGATACTCATGCGTGGTACTGATATTACTGTTGCTGTTTATCTTACATATGTGGACCACCTGTTCTTACATTCTACTGTGAAATGCATGTTTGTTTTTGTGTTACTACTGCCCACACACATTTTCGTTTCCAGCATACATCTTATCGTTGTTCCCATTACGCGATATATGCCACCCACTGTGCAGTACTGTCTCGCTGGTTGCCTGTACGCACGGCGTTTGCATCCTTCCTGAGTATTCTCCCATCTTCGTGCATTGAGATGAATCTGCGTCTCTTTCGCATACGGGCGACGTATGCACCCAAAACAAAAACACGTATTTTCCGTTTTCGTTTCTTCTTTCTTTCTGCTCCTTGCCACCCTCTTCGCTCATTTCCGTAGCACATTGTGGCAATGTTGGAAATCTGGAAAAGTGTGATTGGTCATTTCCAGATGTTCTGCTTTCTTCGCATGGGTGGGTCCTACCTCATTGCCTTGAGTCGACTATGGGTAGTATTTCGTACATTTAACCTTTTCCGATATCTCTTCTCGTTCTCACAATATTCCACACAATCTCATTTTGACCCCATGTTTATGACCCTATTTGACCCTTTGAATGCGATTGTTGGCCGATATAAAAAAATACGTGTCGCTTCTTTTTCGATGTTCTCTATGTCTGTGCAATCTTAGCATAATCGGCGTGTTACACCTGGGTACCCTTCCTTGTTAGAAAGAAACTTTGGTTGACCTCTACGATCAACATACCTTTTCGACGGTATTCCCCATTTCGTCTAACGAATTGTCAATTATGTTGTTATCAGAAAATGGAAGCTAAGAAAGACACCAAAATAAAGATTTACTCTTATCTTTTTATAACTAAACAAAAGATCTAGACAGAAAAGTGTTGGTGTTGAGCTTCTGATCCAGCGCTTGGATCAGGATATCTGGGGATGGATCCGATGTCGGAGTTTCTGACCTGGTATTTGGATCGGGATATCTCGGTCAGGATTACGAATTTGGAGTTTCTGATCTAGCATTTGGATCACTAGACCTAGATCTAAATTCGGAGTTTCTGACTAGAATCTGAATCTACATCTGGGTCTGGATATGAATTTAGAGATCCTGATCTAGTATTTGAATGCGGATGTCTGGGTTTGGATTCGAATCCGAAATTTAAGATCTCGGATTTGAATATGAGTTGATACTAGATCCGCATCAGGGCATGGATCCAAATTAGAAGTTTCTAATCTCGTATGTGGATCCGGATATCTGGGTTTGGATCCGAATTCGTAGTTCTTGATCCTGGATTTGTATATGAATAGATGAGTTCTGGACTAGCATTTGAATCAAGATACTTTGTTTTCAATCTGAATTCAGAGTTTCTAATCTACCATTTGAATCTGAGTATG
>JAGDQP010001361.1:67381-125177 GCA_022664845.1 Lepisma saccharinum | reverse complement strand
AATTTATTAATTCAAAGATCAATGTATAATTAAGCGAGCCCCTGACAGGGAAATATGAGTAAAAGTAGCGCTCATAGTGTCAGGGGAACACAACACCAAACAAAATCAACATTCAGTACTTCGCGTGGCATGACAAGGTTTGGTTCTAACTTGTAAGTCGAATTCGACAAGCATTTTTAAATTTCCCAGTCATATGATAGGCAAATCTCAAATGTTACCATATATCATGGCCTAGTGGTCTAGGCTAATTCCCCTGTCGAGAGAGACTGTGATAGCATGACTTGCCCTGATTGGCTGTTGTTGTTGTCACCTAGCTGGCGATTTCCGATGCTAGAATACAGACAGATTTCTCTAAACGGATACTCTTTGCTTAACGATAGTGTCTGCTAGTTGCTTCATAAACCATTCAGTCAATGAGGAGATAATGCTTTACCTATTATTTACATATCTTATAGGAACATTAGGCTACCTGCGAGAAGACAAGATCAATACTCGAAAAATGTATTTGCGATTGTCCCAGTGAAGCGTGAAATTTATGTTGCGAATACTATTATTGTGAATAATGGTCGTGGTTACAAATACGTCAAGCTGTGTACTTGAATAAGAAGAATTAATGATTCGTAAGCAATCGTTGAGTAATATTTAAAGGAACTCAGGTATGTGTTTAAGGGAATAGATCATGTAAGAACCTACTGAATGTTGTCCTTACGTTTAGGTGGTCGAGATAGATTCTAATAAATAGCATTAACTTGGGATGTATGTTATTATCAAAGCCGAAGTTTTATTTGGCGTGTGGTAAGGTTATCTCAAGTTCTAGAATTCACTTACGGATGGACTATGGATACCTCGCCGGTTAAGTATAGAGAATAACCATAGCTCACTTTATCGTGTGTAGCATTAAAAGTTACGGCATTACTATAGTTGTGACGCACCACATGAAAATACTTAAAAAATGATAATTTAAACGAACAAAAAACACTTCACACACACGTTCATGGGTTTCCCTACATTACTACATGATCTTACAGTCCTAACCATACAAACGTGGAGGTTAGGTAAGGTTAGGTGCGGTCATGTATATTTTCATATTACGCTACATTTCTAAACACACGAACGTGGAGGTTAGGTAAAGTTAAGTGCGGTCATGTATCTCATTACTGTCCATACGAACGTGGAGGTTAGGTAAGGTTAGGTGGGGTCTTGTATTAAAAAAAAAATCACTTACCTTTAGTACACTGGCGTGAATACTTTACCAATTTCCATTAGGAAATCGTGTACAATTCTTTCAGGGCCTTTCCTTTCCTTAAATAAATATTCTGCTAAATAACCTTCAAAATGATTTTTCTTCTTCCCCAACACAGGTATAGTATACTTGATCTGCCGCCATCTACTTTCCACGCCCTGTGTATGAACAGACAGATGCTCTCCGCCTAAAACTTCCTGATTCTTCCGGTAAACTTCACCACTGGCTTCCGTGCATACAAATTCAATTTTGTGCACAACACGAACGTGACGAAAGCATTCGTCATTCAAACAGTCATATGACTTGAAACAGTCTGAAACTATTATTGTGCCGGGCAATATTCGGTCTTTTATTACTTTCAGTAATGTCTCTTTTTCGCGGTTCGCTACAGTTACTACAAAAAATTTTGGGTTGTTGCCTCGTTCAACTCCGCCAAATATCCACTGCCCTTCAACACGTCTTCCTTGATTGTATTTCCTCTTCCCTATCTTGCTCTCGTCGATTTCCACTACTTTCCCAGGCCCCCCAATTTTTGTACTGTTCCGAAAGGCCCACTCTACACACACTTTCCGGCAGTAGTTACTCCAGTCAACTACAGTGTTTGGACTCCAC
Organism: Lepisma saccharinum; assembly: GCA_022664845.1. Lineage (NCBI taxonomy): Eukaryota > Metazoa > Arthropoda > Insecta > Zygentoma > Lepismatidae > Lepisma > Lepisma saccharinum. The sequence goes on along the minus strand of JAGDQP010001361.1, from coordinate 123,322 downwards.
TGAAGTTCATGTTCCAAGAATTTTTGTCTGTCGCGCTTCAGCAAACACCAATATACCACAAACAATAACACCTTATCCAAACTCAACCTACTTCTCTCAAAAAATGTTCCTTTCGCTGCCGATTTCTGCCATCCACATTTCTTCCCACTTTGCCTCTTTCCACAATGGTAATAGTATGTTCCTCTTCTCTTCAGTATTTTCAATTCGTTACCACACTTACCGCACAATGTCCGCCTATTTAGTAAACCATGTCTTTCGCTAAATTTCAACAATTTTCGCTCGTTATTTTTATACAACTCTATAAAATTAAGGCAACTAATATCACAACCATTACAAAGGCCCGCCATTTCAACACTGCCTTCCCGCCTTCCACATGACAACAACTGTAACTCTACGCAAAAAAGTTCCTTCCGCCACAACATGCAGTGCGTCCTAAAACATCTTCAAAACACACTACAACTATATCATTATTCACTTCCAATGTTAACAACAACAATATTTACCTACATAATACTCTCCAATTCTCTCTATTCCTCCTGTAAATTTCTAAAAAGTGGTGCGTCACTACTATAGTTAACCCAAAGTTACTATTAAATTAGTCATTTATTCTTTATATGGCATCCAACCATTATGTTGTATTTTGTCGTATGTACACTATTTTGTAAATAGTTCACGCAAACACTTCTATAAACACCTAGCCAAAACCAGCAATCCAAAGCGTATAATGTTATAATGTTAAATACGCACTCTACTTGAGCAAGAGGCAAGAAAATGGCACCATGCGGAGGAATACTAATTGCGACACTTCGTGTTATGAATGACACGTATTTTGTCAAAACACTGGGATAGTATCTCGAGCAAGCGAAGAGTAGTTAGTTAAAGTCAGGTTAGTTGTTTTTATCATACGCTATTCCCGTCACTTTCAACTGCTCACCCCATATGTGCGACCCCATTTCACTCCGTTTCACACTACTTTAAGGGACTTCACACTGAAATAACTTCTTTCTACGTGCACGAGAACATAAAAATCATGATACATAACCTGTTTCTCCTGTAATTTTTATCTATTTCTAACTTATTCTGGATGCCCATTACTGAAGTTAACCCGAATAAGATACTACTGTTGTTAACTATTACTGTCTGCAAAACGTCTGCGATAACCTATCGTCGATCTAACAACAACATTTAACAAGGTAGTCTGTTATAGGTAATTTTAAAAGGAAGAATTAAGTCTAAAGTGTCATGTGAACGAATAAAGACTATCTCAATTCATAGATCTATTCCCAACGTCCTTAATTTGCAAATTAAGTGACAGACTTATGATCTTAATAGGTTCGGAAGTATACATTGGAGACCCATAAGATATATTGCCTGTATTATTGGTTATTTAGTAGAATGTAGAATTAGCACTGCCTGTAAATCACATTTAGGTGAATCTTATTTTCCCAGCATCTACTACGAATCTTGTGTATTGCACTTTAGATACGCCCGAGACATACCTCAAAATTGATTCTCTTTGTATTATGTAAATAGTAAATTGAGATTCCTGCATTAATGCCTTGGCTCATGTTAAGTGTGTCTAAAAGGTATTTCCTGTTTCACAAATAGCTTCGTAACTGCGTGATTAATATCAACTTGAAAGCACCAGGAGCTACCACTACAAATTTACCATTTATTTCTATGATGCTTCTGATGCTGCTTTTAATGTAATGCCTGTTTATAGCGAATAGTGTGCTAACTGATAAAGGTTGCCCCCCGTTCTGAATGTAAGTCCTTTCATATGTTCAATTGATGAATATATGTTTAAAGATGTAGAATGAAATCAAATTTAAACTTGATAAGTGATTGTTTCATTTTCTCATTGTTAGTATGAGTGGATGATATACTTTTTAGTTGAAAGAGTTGAAATATAGAGAATAATTTGTCGTTCCGTGTTGTGATAAGAGGTTGGTTAGAACACAGTTATTAATGCGTTGGGTTTCTTTAGAGGTTCAGGTACGATTTATATTCTTATCAATCTTATTTGCTTTCCTGATTATCTCTCCGGAATTTTTTCCACCTGTTTCGACTGTGGCTATAGTCTAAGACTTGAGTAGCGGATACACTTCAATCAGATCTATATTCAATAATTCCAGAACTGGAAGAGAGTAAAAGTCAAATTATTGAAGATGCAATAGCACCAAGGAAATAAGTTAGTGTCGAAAATACTAATTACTTTTCAAATAAATCTATTGTGGAATGAAGAAAATTAAGCCAAGCATGTTAAATAAAAATGTCAGATGCTGACATGTGATTGGGGCATGACATTTTAATATTGTTTCACAGAACCATTAAATTAGCTTCCTCGACAGATTTTATGCTTCATTATGTTACTCGAATGATTGGCTTAGATATGTCAAAATTGTTTAATATAACTAATGTTCTCGTGTCAAACAAAATGACTTAATCAAATTTGAAATTTCATGGTAAAGATCCACAAAATGTAAATTAACATTTATTTCGCTAAACGCAACTCGCTAATACAATTGCACAATTACATATCTTATTCCGTCGATACTTACTTAAAGGCGGCAAATGTCAATATGGATCCTTATATAATTTTATTAATGTACTCAATTGTAAGATGAATTTCTAAAGAAAATTCATTAACTAAATGAATAAGCAAATACATTCTGTTTTCCTTTTGCGAGTTTTCCATAATGCATTTGCTTTTTCTGTTATGGAAGAGCAAATACATTATATCCCAATTCTGTTTTCATGACAATAAAAGAATACGAAGAAGAATAAAAAGAATAAAATAAGCGTCAATGTATTTTCTCGTTGTATCTGCCTTTCCATACTCATCCCTTGGAGAGACGCACCAACAAGGATAATCCCAGAAAAGGCACAAAGAATCAAGAATCTGTCTCGGTGGAAGGAAATTCTTCAAAATGGCCTTGACAGTATATCGCGCAGCTCGAAGAATTACTAAAACTAAGTCTAAACTACTATTTGTTTGGTTACCAGTTCTTGTACTGTTTATCACTTCTATACCAATGATATCATACACACATCCATTTATATTTGGGACAACTTCTAAATCTATCTTCGCTCTTAATTGTGACAAAGCTTCTGCAGTAGCTTGTGGATTAATTGTTCTAATATTCTGTTGCAAAAATGTCGGTACTGCTATTGAAACAAATCAACTACTAATTTCTACACAGAGGGAGTATTTTACTTGGAAGAAACCAAAGGTGACAAAAACGATATTCGCATTTTCTTTGTATATTGTCCTATTTGCCTTAATAGCCATTTACGATTTTGCCATCTTTGGAGATTTCTATCGTGACTCGCGGAAGGTAGTTTATATCCCTTATTATATTTTACAGGCATCAACAATTCCTTTAGACGTAATAACGCTTTTCACTTGTTTAAAGTTACTGAAATGTTTCACTCTTATTAACATTCAGTTGATGGATTCTTCAATGAAACATAACCGCACCAAGGGATCTGTCTCTGTGCAGATATTTAATCCAGTTTCAAATTTGTTTAGCTTATCCCGTTCCCATGATCACTTATGTGATTTAATTGATAAGTTTTGTTCTGACTGGGGAATTCCTTTGTTGGTGAGCATTCTGGAAAATTTTGTACAGATCATAACTAAGTCTTACTTTGGTTTGGCTATTCTACGACAGGAGACCATTGAGGAAGACACAACGTACTTAATTGTTCTTGTTGCGTGGTCTTTTGTCCTATGTTGCCGACTCCTGGCATTGACGTGGGCTTGCCAAAGCGTTACTCAAGAGGTAAGTGATTAAAGACTTTTCACTAAATCATGTGATGATATTATACCATTACAAAATTTCCCGGCTAAGGAAATATTTCCTCTCTTTTGTTCCTTAGGTTGGGGGTTATATTTGATATAGTTGATATGTTACATTTTAGGGCATTAGTTAATTATCTTACTAGTAACTGTCGTGACTTCCCTAGAATTACTTATATGGTTTTCTATGCACTTACGCCTACGGAGATAGAAGAATTTCTACATTCAGGAAGATCAAATTCCGATTGTAGAATAATTCTGTTTAATCATTATATTTATAGAAGTTTTGTTTATCACCTTCCTGTCTCCGATGGGAATATAAATAGACCAACTGTATTTCCATGATGGAAATAAAGAAAAACAGATTCACTTCTGTATGAATAAATAGGGCCAACTGTCACTACGACAATACATTGAAAATATATTGTTTCCTATAATGTAAATGCATAAGAAACAACTTCATTTCTCTAGTGGATTGGCCTGAGTCAAAGTTGCGTAAAGGCTTTAAATAACACTCAATTCAAATTCTTTATAGTAATACAGATAGATATGCTTGATTCCTCTGATTGTAAACTTCGAGTGTAGTGGTGACAAGCCTAGTTTTTATCCATTACGAATTTCGAGATTACTTCAGATATTGACAATGCGTATTCTGCTTACGGGCTCGCTGACACAAATCCTTACTAACGAAATAAGTTTTTTGAAAATCCAAATCGTGCCAGGATATTGTATAGTTTTATCTTTTGCTAGAATCTTATCCTTTATTGTAACTAATGAACAATATGTGAAACGTGTCGTTGTATTGATATTTCATCTCTAGTCTTTGTCTAGCCCAACGTATATCTATTTCTTTTAAATCCACATTTGTTGTTACGAACTATTTCATCTAAGTATACGGTTAGGAGTGTTATCAGACGATTATTCAACACTTCGAAACATTTATTATAAGATGTTGGGAGTAACGAGATTCGGGCAGTAAATTTCACAGTAAGATTTATGGCGTTTTTATAAACCGGAGTTATTACTAAGGTTTTCGATTCCTTTTCCGACATAGTTCTTACAATGTAGTTCCATGAATAGTGCTGTTCCTACCACTGACCAACTCTACGGACTAAGGATCTAACAAGTTTATACCGCAGTAACAAACGTTCGCCATAGAATTGTATCCTGTAAAACATCAAGCCTCTTTTCGTCTTGAAAATCTACCTCTCGAAGATATCTTCTAATATTGTTATCCCAACGACGTCTTGGCCTTCCCAACAACCTCTTTCACTCCGACTTACCAACCACAACGAAATATAATCTTCGTTTTCCCCCTGTCCAAACTACATAGCCTTCCCATCTTAGTCATCGTGATTCAATTATTCTTATAATGTTGGGTGAATCAAGCAGCCTCACTTATGGTGCAGTCTCCTTTATTCTTCAGTCAGATCGTCCCGTTTCAACCCGTATACCTGTCTAAAAACCTTATTTTCAAACATATGTAATTTATATTCCACTACCAGGATCGTACTACAACTTTCGCATCCGTAAAGTACTACCTGCAAAATAACCGTTCTGTATAGTTTTAATTTCAGCGTTCTTAATATTAATCGCTAAGTTAGGAATTTCTGGATTTAATAGAAACATACGTTGCCCGATATTAAACGGCCTTTATATACCTCCGTGGCCTCGTTCTTGCTAGTTACATATGCTCCCAAGTATTTATTTTTGTACCCTGTCTATGATCTGATTGTTAATAATTAGGTCTCTATTAGTCCTTTGTGTTTCAGTTTATTATCACGCATTTTTTCTTCTCTACGTTCACCTGTAGACCTATCTCATCGCAAGCTTCTACTGCGAGAACGGTATTACTTTGTAGTTAATCTATTTCGTCTTCTATTAAATCTAAATCATCCGCGTTTTAGAGTAGCATATTCTAACGAAAAGTTAAACAGTAGTGGTGACAACGTATCACCTTGTTTCAGTCCACTGCGAATCTCAAAACTATCTGACATGTTATTACTTACTCGTATTCTGCTTATGGGGTCGCTGGGACACATCTCTAATAGCTGAACAAGTTTTCTCGGAATTCCTCAGTGGTCTTCCTCTCACAGCAGGTAAATGACGGGATGGTACCTACAAAATAGGACTTGGAAAATTACTCTCCAACGCCCTCTCCCCACCCTATCACAGCCTAAACCTGAGAAGCCTAAAGGCCATAAATTACTTTAAAAAAAATTGCACGCAGAAAAAACCTACTACTTTTTTTTTAAAAAAAAAAACTGATCCACATTTCAAGCTGAATTTTTAATGTCAAACACTGTGTAGTGTTCATATACAAGGGGACTGATTAATGCGTAAATACTTGAGGTTGGCATCCTGACACTAAGAAGTTCATTTGAAGAATTTTGGAATATATTCAGTTTCGAAGCTTCAGGTGCTGGAAGTTTACTCAGCATCTTCATAAATGACGTCATATATCAAATAATAGTGACATAAGCGGTGTCGACTTAGTAAATCAAGATCGAAATAGTATCCAATATAAAAATTTAAGATATGTTTATGATTACAAATGTATCATATTTCCTTGCTTGTCCTATAAAACCATGCTAATTCTTCGTATAATAGTTTTTTACGTTGCCAAACCTGTCTATGTGGTATCCTCAATCAGAAACATTGCTCAAATAGATGTATCTGATACTACTTCTATTACGGTTTGCTAAACGACACTGCTGATGCCAATATTTGTCGAGATGTGACGTCATTTATGAGGACGCCGCGCTAACATACCTCAGAAACTACGGATGTTTCCAAATTTCTTCAAAGGACCTTATTTGTTGCGGTGTTAGGAATTCGCCCTTAATTTGTTTGCACGTCTGAGTCTATCAGCTTGTATATATCCTATATATCTATGCATATTAACTTTTGTATATTTATTATTTCTTTACATGTGGCGAAACATCAACATCAATTATTTAGCGGTTGTAACCTACGATAGATGATAGCTAATTACCACAAACACTGCTGGTTACAACGATTAGCGTCCAATTATTGGGACATTCTCTTATAATCTTCACAAATATTTTTTCTATGTCAAACATACTCGGTTAGAAGCATCTGTAATCAGGGATGAGAGAAAGAGCAGGACTCTTACTTGACACTGACGCACTAGAACCGACTAGAAACGCTTCGTCTAGAATGGCTAGCGTTTCAACACTTGCTAATGATTTACTGAAAACGCTCGTGCAGATGTCTTCATATGAAATCATGGTTGTGTTAGAAGGCGCTGTTGCTCGCGGTAATATCGCAGTGTTCTCACGGTTCGGGTAGAATCGACGAAAGATTTCTTTTCTTTTATATTCTGGTCAATATTGGTCATGTTTGCACATAAGAACGCCACAAGAAATAATAAATCCTTCAGATTTGTAGCTACTCTTTAGTTCTATCAGCCAACTAGCTTCAATTTTGGGCATGTTGCGATCGATGGAAAATTTGCAATAGAAAAAAAAACTTGGTTAGCTTGTTACAAGAAACAGTATAATTTCATTTAGCTTCCAATTGTTACGAACTTATAACATCCGTTAGATTCTTACATCCCGTGATGCTATTGTCACTTTTGATAAGATGTGGAAACAGTTTGTATAATATTATACAAGAAAATAAGTTTTACCAATAAAGCAGCTATTATTATTTTTGCGGTATTGAACCGAAGTTTATTGTTGCAACATGTTTATAAAGTGGTAGGCCGGACTCACGCATATATAAACGACAGGAAACAGTTGTCAGCAGCCGGGCCAGAAACATGGCACTTATGAAGCATACCCTCACTACCAAGACAATCGTCCATCTAACGTAATCCTTGTATCATGTGTACATGACAAATTGTGTGACCTTATTGATAGATTTTGCTGTAAATGGGGACTTCCTCTAATGGTTAGCGTTGTGGATACTTTTATTTTTGCTCTGGTTAGATTTTATTTTCTTACCTCTGCAATTCTGCAAGGAAGCAACGAGGAATTATCAGTAAAAATTATTTTTGTTTTATGGCCCATTGTCCTAACTGGGCGATTACTTCTGTTAGCTTGGGTTTGTGAAAGTGTTAGTCGAGAGGTAAGTTAAACGAGCGTAAATTAACAACTTCGTTTGTGTAACCATTGTAAATGTGCCCACAATGGTTCAGCGTACAAAGCATTTTGAAAATGTCAAGTCAGGTACAAGATTCTTCCTTGGTTTTGGTGAACTAAATCCGAGTTTGACAGCATTCTTTGAAGTTAACCATTGCATTACAAAGCTTTCACACAAGCATTTTCGTTCTAAAATTCTGTATATGTCTATGTTCTTGCATAAGGGTAAATTGCCAATGGGTAAGTATTGTTCCTAGGAACTTCTGTCGCTTTTTGCGCTTAACATTTTAGAGTTCGGAGATGTTCAGTGAATTTCGGGATGGGTATCCGAATGGGATGGTCTGGCTATGTTGTTACGTAGTGGCGAGTCATGGGGGCAGCCAACGTTAAATACAAGTTTAGTCACTACGTTTTAAATTTTCGTAAATTGTGATTAACTGCTTTCAAACATTGCATATTTGTGAAAATAAAACTAGAAATAGTTCGTCTTCAATCGTCTCTGGTATTATCGGTATTTCTATTAGGTTAAGTCAAGATATCAATAATATTTATAATGACGGGATGTGAAGTAAACAACTTAACTGCATGCAAATTAGGTTACATGAAGTTTGTCACAATGATTCCTATATTTTAACCCACTAGAAGCTTCTTAGAAATCAAAATATCCTACTCAATGTGTGAAAATTGTATTAGTATTGTAAGTCGGAAGTTAGGTATTTACATTCATTCTTTGGGGAATATTTAAACTGCCTCGGGAAAGCGACTAGTTCGGAATATGTACCATTCAAATATGTTACTACATCCATGACAGTAAGTTTGTATGCAAATTCATTTGTATATTAGTTGCTGTAATAATGTTTGGATTATTATTCGCAGTTCTGAAGGAAATTATAATAGTTCCATCGCAACCATAAATCAATGTGCAAGGTAATTCAACATGAAGTTTCTACAACAGATTATACACTTAAACAAAAAATCCTAGCTTGCACTGCAAAATAGTAAATCTTCTGATCGTTAATAAAACAATGAGAAATCTTCAAAATATTTTGCAATGCAGAATCATGACTTAGTTATTCCTAAGATCAATAGTTCAGTACGCCGATTTCGATTGAACAATGTTTGGCCGTAGTTTCCACATGATCTAAATTTATATAAGACGATTCAATATCAAAATGGCAGGTACTTGCTTCTGTTTTACTCTACATCTATTAAGCATATTATAAAACTGGGATGATCGCTTAAAAGACTTGATCAGAATGCGTAATAACAAGTGAAATTAACGTTCCAAGCGTATTATGCATGATTATGTATGAAATGTCATGAAAAATTTGAGATGAAATCCAAGTTCAAAACTAGTTAAACGTATTTCGCGTATACCTGTACACGTAGACCGTGTCCAAAATGATTGGGTGACAGGAGATGGGCATGGCTGGGACTCGACTTGCAGCCACCTTCATGAGGTTTGTCTTGAGTAGTTCAGAGATGGTTTGCAGAAGAGCTGCAAGCATTCCTACAATGTACCTTCAAGAATTCACGATTGCAACTTGGGCTAGTTGTGAAGCAGCTTTTCCAAGAAACCATAAATTTTGAGTGATTTCCACCATATTTCTCCGTCCTTTGTATACCTTTTAAGCGATTCTCGCACACGTTTTTCTAGCTGGACGTCGTATAACACTGCAACAATGCTAGAGACGATCGTGTAACGCTATCAATAGGCTTTGCAAACACAATATTTTCATTTGACTAAAAGTGGTAAATTTTGCCGAAAATTCTTAATTTTGACGCAAATGTGCACTCAGAAGACAAAGTCGTAGAGACAAAATTAAAAAGAAGTTTAGTTTAATACGATTTTGGGTGATTTTTGACACCTATCGCAATGACGGTTTCGAAGAATTCGTGATTTCGGTACACCATATTGGACACAAAACATCTTTCCTATTACCTTGAAATTTAGAACAATTCCACAACTCAAGGTAGATTGCTGTATCGTATACGAAAAAAGTAGGAACACATACTTAGCTTACGAATTAATTTACAGGCTTCTCCGTGTTATAAAAATCGAAACACACAATAATAAGAAATGCAATAGTATTTTCAGGTTCAAACTTTCTTCGAACTAAATCACGACCAAGGGGTTCTTATTACAGTATTGTATTCTCTGTAGAATAAAACCACTTGAATATGCTAAGCCTTCTTTACTCAATATTTGTAATACATGTGCATTTAAGTATCGTTTCTTTTGTCACCTGATTTAACCTCTCTTAAGAACATTATTTCTTCACTTTACGTCATTCCAGCAATATTTTTTCCTTAGATGATTACAGTTTTTTGTTTTTTAAACCGGTCCATTCGGTTATATATTAGTAACTCCTATCTTTAACCTTTTCGACTGATACATGATCTGCTCAAGACGACCATCAGATTATTTCATCATTGTATCTCGGATTACGCAATCCAACTTTTATCTTAACAATGTGGACTCTAGCTAAGGAATTTTTACTACTCGTCCTGCTAACATGACATCATTTTCCATTGTTTTTGCAGCTGAGGAAAGGCTTGCATTTGAGAGTGAAAATATTCTTGTTTTACTGTGCTCTGATTCTTAATAACACGGCGAAGGGATGAAAATAGCAAGGTAAATTAGAAATAGATTGATTTGACATTAATAGACAAGAATAAAACACTTACATTTGCATGACAAATCTTTTAATAAGGCATTTTCTTCGGCCATAGATCTAATCACGATCTCCTACATAACAAATAAGACGCGACTAAGGATTAGCAGAAGTTATGTAAATTATCGTTCTCTGTATGTATGATAGGTTTCCTTATATATACACTGAAGTGCCCAAAGTCATGGGATAGCTACCTAATAACGGGTGGACCCTCTCGAGCCCGGCGAAGTGGAGCGACTCGACGTAGCATGGACGTGAAAAGTCGCTGGTAGTCCGCTGGAGGGATGTATAGCCATGCAGTCACGATTGTCGTCCACAATTCGGTTGTTGTTGTAACTGGAGAATCCTGGAGACGAATAGCCCGTACGATGATATCCCACATGTGCTCGATAGGGTTTATGTCCGGCGACCTAGGGGGTCAAATTATGCGTTGGAAGTTGTCAGAATGTTCCTCAAACAGCCGGTCAATGTACGGTTCAAGCGGACAAAGGGATTCAAATCATGCCAGGTAAACACGCCCAACATCATGACTGAGCCACCGTCAGCTTGCACAGTGCCTTGTTGACAACTTGCGTCCATGGTCTCATGCTGTCTGCACCACACCCAGACCCTACCTACTAATTTTAAACGTGACTTATCTGACCGCGTTACACGTTGGCAGTCCTCTAAGGCCAATCCACGGGTTCCCGAGCCCATGTGAGTCGTCGCCGCTGATGGGCAATGATTAGTAGCGGGGAAGGTGTCGGTCTTTGGCTGCGATACCAAAAACTGTATTTTCTGCAGTGATTTCTGAGACATATTCCTGGAACGTCTTGCATTGATTACTGCTGTTCGATCATGCACTATTGCTTGTCTGTCTGCCCAGACGTCGCCGGTCGCAATCATTCAGCACCCGTGGGTGGTCAGTGCGTTGTACCTGATGGGTCGTAATGCCTCCAATGCGGTATTCACGGTCCACCCTTGACACTGTAGAGCGAATAAAGTTCTATGTCCGGAGGACTTTCCAAATCGCATGGCCCATTCGTCTAGCACCAACTAACATCCTGGGCTCAAACGCCGATAATTGCCGTCGGGTTGCCATCACTACGATACACGTCCTTTCGATGCACTCACAGAAGTCCAACGGACCGAACTACAATTGCTTCGTGCCATACGACCGATTTGCCGCGATGTTACCACGCCGTCAACTAGTCCACTTACGCTATCCCATGACTTTTGGCACTTTAGTGTATGTAATAATAACTGTACTTAAAAGACACGCACAAAAGTAGCACTGAATTTCAGTAATAGATAGCGGCAATATAACAATGGAATAATAAAACACGGTTACTAAACAACACTACTTGAAATAGAAAAATAACAAATCGAAACTTTCCATCATACAATGTATAGGTTACAACATATACTTGTACAATCACGCAATCTACATGATATATACATATGAGTTTCAATTTACAATTAAAAAATAAATAAAATGTAATACGGTCAACATTATGAGGAAAAATCACGAGAATACAGTTGTAATAGTAGAGTGTTGCAAGAAGGAACATTCACAGTGTGTGGTACTCGAACCCCCCCCCCCCCCCAAAGTTGTCTTTAAAGTATCCCAGTGCAAACAATATGGCCATCTTGAAAGCAAGCATGAATCAAGTGGATCGAATAATTATTTTGTGGATTATGTTTTTTCTAGTGATCTTTTGTACAGTTCTAACGTTGGTACTGGAAAATATTATTTATGAACACACTTCATTTTCGACAGCCGTATTCGCATGGAATATTCACATGATCATTGTTACGAGTTCAGGTTTAGTATCGTGTTATTTTTGGGTGAAGAATTTCCACACAATCAAACAAATGTTTCAATTGTTGAATAAATATGAAAAAGATCTTCATATTGTACCAACTAAGTTCACACTTTCTCACGTCTATGAAGGAATGTACAGTTTTGTAATTTTCCTTGTCATTACTTATGATTGTCTGATACTCAGTCATTTTTTTTCACGATCCTAGACAACTGGTTCTTCTTGTATATTATTTTCTAAGATTGTCGGTAGTATCATCAATTGATTTATGCCTCTTCGTTATATTGACAAAACTTGGAAATTGCCTCGAGACTATATAAATTCTCAAATTGTGATCTTATATTCATGTTACGACGCATCCAATAAACAATCTTCTTCACGGGACATCAAATTAGTAACAGAAGCTGGATCATGGACGCCAGCTGGAAATCTTCATGAAATCTAATGTAAACATGACCTCCTGTGTGATGTCATTGAAGATTGTAATTCACTGTTTGAATTTCCACTCCTTATTGGTGTTATGTCTTCTATGATACTCGTAGTAGCGGAACTATTCTTCTTCTGTGTATTTATCAATCTTAATTTGATCTTTTCCAATATTCATACTTTTATATGTACTGTAATTTGGCCGTTGCTTTTAATATGGCGATTGTTTTTCATTACATCACCTTGCGAGTTCGTCACAGAAAAGGTATGTTGTTTTGTTCTGTGTAAATGTTTCATTTATCTTTTAATAATAAACTAGTAATCAATACTATTTGTTTCTGAAATCTTATAGAAAAGTGCAGTTAAGACGGATTATGGAAACTTTATATAGAGTGTGGGCATAATTTGCGAGGTTTCTGGTCATAATTTATTAACGAAGATTTTAGTTATCTACCAACAGAGTGTAATCCTCCGCTTAATATTGGGGGAGTTAGGCGGAGATGACCGGTACTAATTGCTGTTTCGGTATTATTGCGAGAGGGTGAAATCATAGCTCAGGTTACTTATATGGATTAGGGAAATATACTAAATTTGGTATACCGTTGGAACGTTGTTTCCTAAAGACAATACACTGGTAATTAACGTAGGGACATAACAGATAAAACACTTATTGACGCAATAGACCAGATCCAACACTCTTAGGACAAAAGCACAGTAAGTACCAAGCAAAGAAGCCCCAACTAACCTGCTATGAACGATGGAGTCTATCTGAGGTGGCCTAGGATGGAAGATGAACTATCACTGTCGACGTTCTAGGACAGATGGTGATATAGATCTGGGTCTTCAAGGCGATAGATACTCTTGAGACTGGAGCCCTAAGGCTGGCAGCCTCTGCAGTCGAATTCACCCTATCAAAGTATTTATGTTCTGCCTGATGCTCTATAGCACTAAGTCAAACAATGAGATGAAATCCTGAAGCTTCAACGGTAGCCGTTAGTTGAAGTAGGCTAACACCGAACTTTGAGTCAACGGACGTTGCGACTGGAATCACTCTTGAATTCGAGACTGGCAACTGATCACACACTTGGAGCTAGAGGGTTTGGGGCTGTTCTGGTCCTCTTAATTTATACTAATGTTCGTCCAATGACAGGTCTTGGAAGCTGGCAGTTGCCTGTCCACGTGATTGAGTCAGCAAGTCCTGAGCCTCTTTGCCACTGATGAATATTGTTGAATTGCTTCCGTCGTTCCTGACTTCTTTAAGATAAAATGTTTTTGTCTTTGCAGTAATATAATACTTCCATGGTTCGTCATTCTTTTTGTCTCTTTAAAGAATGATGTAAATATGCAGGTGTTTAATAAACCAAGATGGATCTATATTTCCCGTTTTGTTTAACTAAAATAAGCGAAGATTGCCTTTCCGTGTATAGCTTGTAAGAAGCAACCGACCAACCATGTATTTTATATTATATTTTCCCAAAACAAATAAAATAAACAAATATGACTAGTCCAACTACGTCCTTATATCCGTACTGTGACAATAGCAACATGGTCATTTGTAGCGTCATTTCAAAGCTCACTTACTACGTATTTATTTTCTATGAAATTGATTATCTGTAGCGAGAAGCAGTCTGAGACAGAACATTTTGTTCTTGAAAAAAACAAAAACAAAAATACAAAATACAAACAAACAACAACAACACAATAATATGTATGTAAATCATAACCAGTGAAATATGTTGCTGGCAGGATATAGGGAATAATGAATGAACATGGAAAATAATTTTGTTTTATTTTAGAAACAGTACACTTTACAGATTTATTGTTATTATTTTACGAACAAGATTTTATAGTTTAGACTGCTTCTAGCAGCAGACATTAAATTGTGTTGGTTTCTTCTTGGATTTTTTAAAATAATACTAAACAAGAGAAATTTGATTACATCCGCCTTCTTGTTGGATAAAAGATTGAAAGCACCGAAAGACTCGCAGATTCTACGAGCTATTACCACGCTGAGACTCCACGCTTGCTTCTGATGCACGTGGTGACGGGTTTAAATCTCGTGGAACTTATTGAACGGAGTGATTCGGAACCTACTTTACAAAAAGCTGTACAGAGCTTAGAAGGTCACCAGGTAATATTTAAAATATTAATAACAATTCAATGACTCAGGAGCCCCTGAAATTTGGGCTGTGAAAATCAAAGTGGTGTTTGTGGATGAGTGGTTTAGGCAATTCATAGAATGATGCTGTACTGTAGAAGGCAAGCTTTACTCCGGAAGACACTCAACGATAGATTTGTCGCTGCGTGTCAAATTGCAGAGGTGACTCTTCAAGTACCCATGAACTGTCTGACATAACTATCCGCTACAGTTTGTCATATCAACAAATTCAAGCTGCGTCATTAGGTGCTGTTAAGTGGCGCCTCATGAGTTTGTCCGAGGTCTGGTTCATAAGGCGAACGGAGGTCTGATGTCACCTAGTTATAAATCCCGTAGATGACCGTTACGTATTTGTTACGTGTGATTAAAATGGAACTATTTGTCGAATCCAGAAATATCATACAAACAGGGCAGGTATCCGTTTCCAAAAGACTATGTTGCTTATTTGGATAATTTCGAGGAGATTTAGTTCTAGAATCCAGGGGAATATAGTCAATCGGAACTGGACCTGACGATCTATGGAGTAACTCCAGAATTCTACTCTGCTCAATTCGAGGAAATATACGGGCTTCTAGGCTGAAAGTACTCAATAATGCCCAACAAAAAATGGTGGCTATACAACAGGCACCATGTTGTACTTTCAAGCCACGAGAATACCAGAAGCTGGATAGAGCTTAGCTAATATCTCATCGCATGTACTCACCTCAACTCGAAATGACTATGGTTTGTTTTGAACAATGTCCTGTACCGTTGACGCTACAGGAATTTAAAACATCCAAGGCTGGAGTCTGAATTTCTCGCCTCGGAGCCCAACGCGCGCCACTATGATGGAGTGCAGAATTGGAAGAAACAGAGCGAAACTTCTTTAAATATATTAAGTTATATTTTGAGTAGTTTTTGATAAATGAAAAAGCCTCTTCGATCTATCCTTGAAGTACTTTACAGCCACTCTACAATTAAAAATCAAATTGATTTGACTTAAGAAGAAGAATACTCATATTTGTGACAAATCATTAACCACCGTTCAATATTTATCATAACTTTGATATTTAATTATCTTGTTTATTAAAAAAAAGGACTTTCTTCGGCCATAGGTCTAATTACGATCTCTAAGTAAATATGTATGATACCACAATGGCTTGGTGGAAATAGTGTAAATTCTTGTTCTCTTTTATAAATGATAACATCTTGTATAAAGACAAACACACCAGCAAAACTAACACTGAATTTCAGTATTAGATATCTTCGAAAGACAATATAATTATAGACCTGTGACATAAGTGACATCAGTATAATATTTACAAAGAAAGGCATAATAACCACGCAATGTTCAGTATATATATCTATGTTATGAATTATAACTAAGAATATGAGAAAATGAAAACGCGATTCGATCAACAGTTTCCGCAATAACACGAGAATACAGGTGCTGTGAAATAGTGTTCCAGACAGGAACTACGCAAACCTCTGAAATACAGAAACTTGTTTTTTTGTAAGATTTGTGTGCCAACAACAATATGGGCACCTTGCAAGGAGGCATCATAACAGTGGCTCCAATAATTATCTCGTGGATTGTCTTTGTTCTATTGATCCTGTGTACAGTCACAATGTTGGTGCAAGAAAACATTTACGAATACAATTTATCGTCGACACGTCTCTTCGCATGGAATCTTGATATGATCCTGGTTGCAAGTTCAGGCTTAGTATCATATTGTTTTCTGGTGAAGAATTTCTACAAAATCAAACAAATGTTTCAATTGTTAAACAAAAATGAAAGAGACCTTCACATTTTACCAACTACGTGCAGTGTTCAGCATATCTGTGCAGGAATGTATGTTTCAGCGTTTTGTATTCTGATTGCTTATGATTGTCTGCAATTAACATATTGGTTACAACATCATAGAACAATGCTTCTTTTAGGATACTCTTTTTTAAAATTATTGGTACTACCAGTTCATTTATGCTTCTTTGTTCTACTTACAAAGCTTGCAAAATGCTTCGATGCTGTGAACTCTCAAATTTTGAGTCAATATTCATATTACGACACAGCAAAAGCACAACTGACGATATTAGTAAGGAGATATTCTACGTATTCTAGAAAACTTCATCAAATTTTACGTAAACATGACATCCTGTGTGACATCATTGAAGACTTTACTTCACTGTTTGGATTTCCACTCCTTATTGGAGTTATGTGTTGTGTGATACTCATAATAGCGGAACTGTTTTTCTTGTGGTTATCCATCTATTTTAATGTGCACTTTCACAACATTCATGAATTTATGTGCACTATAGTTTGGCCGTTGCTTCTGATATGTCGATTGTTTTTCATCACAACACCTTGCGAATTGGTTACTGAAAAGGTACGTTAGAACTTTCTCTGTGCAAAGTTTTCAACAATTATTTGGTAGCAAACTTGTGTTACTATTATAGCGCTTCTTGTTTCTGTTGAAAAGCGAATTATGTAGAAAAGCGAATTAAGACGGGTTATGAAAACTTTACACAGAGCGCGAGTGGGTATTTAGAGTATAACTTTTAATGAAGCTCCTACTTACAAGGTTACCTTCCATACCTTGAGTGGGGATTGCGTTTATTACATCTGCATTAAATTCAACTACATACAACATTTTGCTGATCACAAAAGGAATTTGCGCTTATGCTTATAAAATGAGTTATGATTACAAACATAATTGCTCCACAGCGTGAAAAAGAGTTATGCTTACAGAAAGGAATTTCGCCACAGCGCATTTCACACGAAATTCTTGAGAACAATGTCAAAGATAGAAGTCTGGAGGATACACTAGTAAACATTATTTACAATTAGGTAAAAACAAATATTATACACGCAGTTGTTAAATTTAAAAGAAAAGTGCAAAATTGGACTGTAATTTGTAGCCTCCATTATGCGCAGCAAAAAGTTGGATGAAAATATGTGACACTTACAATGATCAATACATCGTATAATAATATACGTTTACTGTGAATTTCATATTCCTCTCGTGATTCGTCACAAAATTACAGGCCAAAGACGAGAATTGGCAAACTTGTTTTCAAATCGAATGTGACTTCGTTGGAACATCGTACATTCTGCATATGTATGGACAAGCGTGAATTCCTGTTATGAGACAAGTTATACGCAGCCAATAGCACCCGAGTTTATACTTGTATAGACAAAACTTGTCTTTAAACGGGATTCAAAAATTAGTATTTCTGAGATATTCATTTCTAGCCCAAAATTATGGCATGGTTAACAAGCAAAACCTGAAATTAATAGTAAACATGGGTTATTGCACGATGTATTGACCCTCGCAAGTATAATAAGTTTCCATCCACTTTGTGCTACTCGTAACAGAGTCTACATATTGCATTCCAAATTTGCACTCTTCTTTCAATGAAATGCTTATAAACATTTGTTCTTCCTTTTTGTAAACGATGCACACTAGTGTCTCCTACATACCTCTCTTCTTCTCTTGACACTGTTATCAATAATTTGGCGATAAAATGCGCTCTAGCGAATTTTCTTTCTGTAAGCATAACAGTTTTTCACACTATGGCGGAATTCTTCTTGTAACCATAGCTCCTTTTAGAAGCATAGGCGTAAATTTATTTCTGATCAGCAACATAATGTATGTAGTTGATCTCAATGCAGGTATAGTTATCGGAATCCCCCACTCGTGGTATGGAATGTGGTTAACTTCTTAGCTAGCAACATAGTAGAATGGTCAGATGTAGTGTTATTTCAAAACTTGCTTACTGCATATTTATTTCCATGATATTGTGTTACTTATTTGTTAGATTCCTTTTTATTTTAAAATGACAGACGAATAAGAATTCGATTACTTCTTGGTCGCTGTTGGATAAAAGATTTTAAAGCAGCTGCACGTACGACAGAAAGACTCGCCCGTTTATATGTGCATGCATGGTCACTGGTTTAAATGTTGAAACCCACTGACGAGAGTGATTCGGAGTGTCCTTTACCAAAACTAATGGGCCTCAACTTAGAACCTCACCAGTTCATTTTCTCAGGTCCATCAAAATTAATCCTGAGGAATATTAAGGCGTGGTAGGTTCAAGAGTTGATCAATTTTTTCAAAGAAAACTTTACACCCCAAGGCAAACTTTATTTCGAAAAACCCTCAACGATTGATTTTGTTGCGGCACGAGAAGATATAGAAGTGAGTCCCACTTCAAGAACCTCGGAACTGTCTGATATGACAAAGCACAGTAGTTTTCCTTCTCCATACGCCACTAGGTGCTTTTGAATGGCTCCTTATGAATTTGCCTTGATACTAGCTTATCAATGTCGTATGTTCGATGGCCGCTGCAATGACGCCATCTGATGAGCAAATAGTGACGGCACGTACCATAGCTGAATCATATAGGGCACTTGATTGTGCAGTAGTGTATAGAAGGAGAACGGTCTACTCGACGTTTTGGAAGTGTGGCTTGTGTTTGATCATAGAAGTGTCGGAGGACCATATACGTCATGTAATGCTTTATGAATTTTATTAGGAATATCCAGCCAGCGCAGCGGCACGAAACATGAAGACCGTATATGGTCAGGGTGCTTTGGATGTACGAAAGTGCCAGAGGTGGTTCCAGAGGTTTTGATCTGTGGACAGCAGCCTCGCCGATAAGCCACGAGAAGTGAGACCTGTGCAGTTGGACAACGATGCCCTGCGAGCAGGGGTAGAGGCAAATCCAATACAAACTGTTGAAGTATTGACCAGCAAACTCCATGTCACCCATAAGACCGTTCATCGTCATCTGCAGAACCTTGGGTATATGTCGAAACTCGGAAAATGGGCACCCTATGCGTTAACGCCTCAATAGAAGGAGCAGCGAGTTGATATCTGCTGCTCACCCGTCACAAAGTGAGCCATTGCTGGACAGAATGGTGACAGGGGATGAAAAATGGGTCCTCTACCATAACATCACACGCAAACGATAGTGGGTACTAATGGAAGGTGGGTGGGGGGGGGCGCAGGAACTGTGCCAAAACAGGATCTCTACCTCTGCAGTGATGTTGAGTATTTGGAGGATATCCGTGAGTTAGTCCATTTTGAGCTCTTGTCACGTAACCAGATCATCACTGCATATGTCTACTGTCAGCAGCTTGAACGCCTACGGAGTGCGTTTTTTAGAAAGGTCCTGCTCTGGTTAATCGCAAGGGTGTGCTCATCCCTGGTTATAACGCGCGCCCACACACGGCAAGACGCTAAGATGGAGGAATGAGGCTGGGAGAAACTCTCCCTTCCGGCGTTTTCACCAGATCTTGCACCAACAGACAGACTTATTTCTTCGACTGTAGATCTAATTATGATCTGTGACAAAATAAATATAGCACATCAAAGCTTGACGGAAGTAATGGAAATTCTTGTCCTTCTATTAATTACAGTTTATTTGAGTAATAACAGAACATCAAAGGCACCAATTCAAATAGCACTAAATTGCAGTAGAAGATAAATACGAAAGATAATATTGTAGATTTCGCAACTGACATAAGTGCAATTATTACTAAGCGACACAATTTGTAATATAAGCATAAACGAATGAAGATATCTAAGCATAGGATAAAGAAAAATATGAAGATAATAATCACGTAATTGTACAGAATATTATTATTGCACGTTTCAGCCGTGAATAAGGAAAAAAGGAAATGTAATTCGATCAACATTTTCAGGAATGACGTGAGAGGACAATTACTGTGAATGTGTGTATGGCAGAAAGGAACGTAAATTGCGTAGTTCACGTAACCAAAACTTCCGAATTACAAATAAAGTTTTCTTTTAGGGTATATGTGTGTCATGGCTATCGTGCTAGCAGATATCATTAAAATAGTTCCAATACTTATTTCGTGGATTATCTTTGCTGTATTGATCATTTGTACAGTCCTAATGATAGTACAGGTAAACATTTACGAGTACACTTCGTCATCCACAGGTCTCTTTGCATGGAATCTTGATATGATCCTTGTTGCAAGTTCAGGTTTAGTATCTTTTGGGTTTTTAGTGAAGAATTTCTACAAAATTAAACAAATGTTTCAACTGTTACGCAGATATGAACGAGACCTTCACATTCTACCAACTAGGTTCACTGTTCATGACATCTTAGCAGGAATATATATTATAGTATTTTGCGTTTTGATTTTTGATGATTGTTTGCAATTAACGCATTGGTTACAAAATCCTATAACAATGTTTCTCTTAGGATACTCCTTTTTAAAACTATTGATAGTACCAATTGATTCATGCCTCTTTGTTATACTTAAAAAACTTTCAAAATGTTTCGAGGCTTTGCATTCCCAAATTTTGATTCAATATTCATGTTACGACGCAGGAAAATCACAAGTGATTACAATAATTAGGCGATCATCTACGTCTTCTAGAAGTCTCCATCAAATCTTACGTAAACATGACCTGCTGTGTGACATCATTGAAGACTTTACTTCATTGTTTGGATTTCCTCTGCTCATTGAAGTTGTGTGTTGTGTGACACTCACAATAGCGGAACTGTTTTTCTTGTGGTCATCTATCTATCGTAATATATATCTTTACAATATCCATGAATTTATTTGAGATATAGTTTGGTTGCTACTTCTGATATGTCGATTGCTTTTCATTACTTCACATTGTGAATTGGTTGCTGAAAAGGTATGTTATAATTTCTCTTTGTAATTTTTTATATATGTTTTTATAATTAATTAATGTAATAGTTTAATTTAATATTATCAACGTTCTTTGTCTGTAACACAGTAGCAAAGGGGAAAATAAGACAGGCAATGGAAACTTGATACAGGTCGTGAGTTATCAATCAATGAGTTTTGAATATATCATCTTAATCAATCGATTGGTTGATTAGATTGTAAGAGGTTGTAGGATGCGTTGTGTCATTTGAAAGCACAGTTATTTCAGTTTTATATGCAAGCAATTGTGTTTTTTCTCTAGATTAATTTTAGTTTCACAAGAACGGAAGAGAAATGGAAATTTGAGTAGTTTTATGTAATTCCAACATAATGACCAGTCAGTAAGGCACTCGCCTTGTAATCGGCAGAACAAGGGTTCGATTTTCGGTGTCGACCGTCCTCATCGAGTAGCAGACCTCTCAAATGCACTATCTGTTGTTCATTATATTATCTTAAACACGTACAACACTACGAATATCCATGTTTTAGTGATAGTCACCGTATACACTCATACATATTACTATAATGAAGTCGTCACATCAATCATTTGACTAGCTATAAAAAGTTTTGCAGAGGTCGTATCGATGGAGACTTTAAAGTAACTTTATTTTATTTATTTATTAATTAAACAATCTCCTGATACAGCCCAATATTGTAAATTTAACACTGCATACATTACTCTTATAGACAAAGGAACGAATATTGGTAGGAAACGGCTCTTGTTTTATTTAAGATAACATTCCAGACTTCTTTTGGTGTCACAGAGGGAAACACAGCAAACAGCAATGAGGATGGTCGACATCGGGAATCCAACCCTGGTCCTGCCGATAACAAGGCGAGTGCATTTCTGACTAGCCTACCTGGCTTTTCGTTATGTTGAAATTACATAATACTACTCAAATTTCCATTTCTCTTCCGTTTTTGTAAAACTAAAATTAAGACACCAAGCAGTCTGGCTCAGTCATTCAGTTTATTAGATCAAATGTCTACTAATATATCTATTCTATTCTAATATATCTATCAGATCCTTAGACTATTTGCACCCTCTTGCCCAAGTACAAATGCTAGAGTGGTAGGTCGTGGTATCAAAAGTAGGTGGAGTATTAGCGAAACACTACCTGGTAAATACCGGCGCTCGCTGTCTGTGTTCCTGGTTACGGGTTCATTTTTCTGCTGAACGGAGCGGTTCGGAGCAGACTTTACCAAAAATTGTAGACTCCGTCCTTGAAAGCTCACCAGCTCGTTTAGAACGTCAATGACAATTCCGTCAATTGTGACTTTGACCGAAAGTTGGAATATTTCGAAGAAATTTACTCTTACACCACACCGTTGACACATTCCTACTATTTTTCACTTTATCGTGCAAATTCCTCAATCCAGTGGAACAAGTGCTATATTTTCGAGCTCTACGATTATCATAATTAATCGTGGCAGCACATGAACATTATCACATCAGAATGAACGTATGTCAATACAAAGAAACCTTTTATAGGTCACCTAGAAAGATACTTTTGTTTAGTTTAAATGTTTGTAATATCGAATTCTCTTAACGTTATAATTTTACCTTGAAGAGCGAACTAACAGAAAGAAAAATAGATATTGATAATTACAAAATTTAGGATTTAGGATTAGGAAATTAGGAAAATTAGGATTTATTGCAATACTGAAGTTATAGAGTTGCGTGTTATGTCAAGAACATAAACAGAGATACATGATATTATCATAATACTCCAAACAAAGTTATAATAATTTTCTTTGAAAGAAGAGAAAAACGTTACATACAATACTTCATATCCGTTGATGTGTTTAATGAGATTATTATATTGATAATAATATAACAGACCTTTATTTACGTTTGAGTCTTCTACTTATTTCAGTCTTTTTCATTTCTTAGTCTTTGAAAACTGTTTTCGTGTCTTAGTTAAGGAACGTTATTTTCTAGTTGTTAGAAATCTTACTAAACGTATACATGTGTCACCGGTATACCCGTGAAAGTTTTACATTATTTACGGGAAACCTAACAACGTTGCGAGAAATATTTATTAATGGTTCTTTCATATAAATAGTCTTATACAATGACCAGTGTGCGAAAAAGTGTATTCTATCTTATTTTGTGGATTTTATATGCACTCTTATTCATTTGTGCTATTCTACAACTTCTGTATGAATTGACGGAACCAAATGGAGATTCAACAGGGCATTTCACTCTGCTTCTAGACATGACAACAGTTGCTATTTCGGGCCTCATATCATTTGGGTACTGTTTGAAGAACGTCAATAAGTACAAGCAAATGCTTCAAAATTTAAGGAACGTAGAGGCAGATGTGTGCACCGACGTTTCTAACCTTGGAATAGCTCGTATCTTTTGTTGTAGTTATGTTCTCCTCACCATTGGGACAAATGTTTATGCTTCTATCACTATCAGGAGTGCTTTCAGTGGAGATAACCCTGTCACCCATTTACCATACTTTATTTTAATGCTTGCTGCAATACCAGTCGATGTACAGATCTTTATATTATTAACGAAAACTTTCAGGTGCGTAACAGCTATAAATTGTAATCTTTCACCATCACCAGTTGCCCGAAAGCCTTACTCCTTCAAACGCTTATCCCCAGATTCCAAATCTGCGAATCAGATGAACACCACCAACTCTGGCACGGTTACAAAAAGAAAAATAAGATCTTATGTTTCTAAATATGATTTGCTCCAAGATGTAGTGGAAGGTTTTAATACAACGTTTGGTCTGCCAATATTAGGAGGAGTTTTATGTTGTTTTGTACATCTGACTAGTAAACTATATTTCTTCTTGGTGGTTTCAACAAGTATATCGATATGCACCAATATGAACTTATTTATTCTTCTTGGTATTTGGGTAGTGATTTTCGCATGTCGTCTGGTTCTCATCACATGGTGTTGTGAGAGAGTTACACAAGAGGTAAGTTAATTTTACATTTTTCCTTAAGAAGAAAATTTAGTTAACAAAAGGGAATTTGTTTATTTACAATGGAATAATCTATAGTCAACCGACATAGCCGACTCTTTTCGTAAAGTCCTACATTCCAGATACAATGTACTAAACCCATATTTGTGCATGCTTTGCTTCGCGTCACTTCACTCAGTGGGCGTTCGTGCTGCCACCATTTAAATATAAACCTTTAGTACTGCACTGAAGCACAATTAAGAAAAGTATCTTCTCCCCTCTAATGTGCTTTTCGATGAGCGCCTAATTTTAGATGATAGCAGAAGGAGATGCATTCCACGTCATTGAAGGAAATTGTTAGTTGATGAGTCCTTCTTAAAGTTGTTCAGCTCAGATAACTTCAATTGGATGTTAGTTTCTTTTAAAATAGTCAAAGAAGTAACCATCATCAGGAAGACAGGGGTTAGATTCCAGTTAGGTACGGCAAACAAGTTTTCTATTCATTTTGAACTTCTATACTCATACATTGTATTTGCGAAAACGGAAAATGGTTCTACTGAGATTTCATTAGAAATGAACACTGTATTCTGTACAGCTACATGGCGTGGTGTGGAACCGACTATCATTCTAAAGCATTCTGAAGCTGTCACCAGACTCACAGTTTCACTGTAGCTAACAAATCCGCTCCCGTTATTAGTATGGGTACAAATTCGCTCCCGCCAATGCCCGAATGATTCGTTCAAAATGATACAGCATGTTCTACATAAGGTTCAAATAGTGTAACCTTTGCATAAGTTCATCACCACAAAGGCGCGGAATGTTCCTTCCGGTTTTTGGCGACCATATCACAGTTTCCTATTTAACGAATTCATGACGAAAAGGAAACATGACTACCATGAACGGGTACAGATGTTCTGCTAAGACAAGACATGTGGAGGTTCGGTTAAGGAGCACCTAGATGAATAGGAATACAACACTGAACCAGCGGAACGGATCAATATTGAGCTCGAAGTTGGAGACCCTGTAACTCGGAAATTAATAGAATTTTGTGGCATGTGAGGAATAACTCTTTCCTTCTTTTGGTATGAGAAATTCGCCAGCGAAATATCTATACATAATTAATGAATACCCTGTATAATATGGGGTGAATCTAAATTACTGTCGCGATATCCGTGATCTACCAGGTGTGTAAATATGAAACCGGAATTTGTGCATATATGGCATTAGCTGTCACTGTGGTTACCGTAAAACTGCGTCCTTGGCGCCACCTGCTTGTTTTGACTGCTGATAACGATTTGCGACTCACAACCACACAAGTTTCATGTCATAATGTAGTGTTTAATAGCATTGAACATGGCGCAATTTGTACCTACAAACTACGATGTGCGAACAGCATTGATTTTTGTTACCATTTGAAGACAACTGCTGCAGAATCGCATCGCATGCTTGTCAAAGCTTACGGTAATCATGCTCTTGGTAAGTCACAGTGCTATGCGTGGTTTAAAAAAATTGAAAGTGGCGATTTTGACGTGAGAAACGAAGAACGAGGAAGACCACCGAAAAAAGTTTGCAGACAGCGAATTGCAAGCTTTGTTGAATAAGGATGACGCTCAAACGCAACAACAACTCGCGGATCAATTAAATGTGACACGAGAAGCAGTTTCCATACGTTTAAAAGCCATGGGCAAGATTCAGAAGGTGGGAAAATGGGTTCCACATGCATTGACTGAACGACAGCAGGAAAATCGAAAAATCACTTGCAAAATTCTGCTCGCCAGGTACAAAACGAAATCATTTCTCCATCGATTTGTGACTGGTGACGAAAAGTGGATCTATTTTGAGAATCCTAAGCTTAAAAGATCATGGGAAACTCCAGGAGAATCGGCGACATCGACTGCAAGACCAAATCGCTATGGACGGAAGACAATGCTTTGTGTTTGGTGGGATCAGAAGGGAGTGATTTATTATGAACTACTGAAACCTGGCAAAATCGTTAATACCCAACGTTACCGACAACAAATTATCTATTTGCATCAAGCTTTGCGTGAAAAACGACCAGAATATGACCAAAGACAACATAAAGTGGTTGTGGTTCATGATACTGCACCCTCCGAAGGAAAACCGGTCAAGGAAAAATTGCGACGTTTGGTTGGGAAATCTTTCCGCATGCGGCTTACTCACCAGTCTTGGCGCTTTCCGATTTTCACTTATTTGCATCCATGGGGCACGCACTTGCTGACCAGCGCTTCACATCTTACGAAAATGGCTTGATGGCTGGTTTGCAACACAAGAGGTACAGTTTTTTTTGGTCTGGCATCCACACATTGCCGGAACGATGGCAGGAATGCGTCACTAGCGATGACCATTACTTCGAATAAAATAGTTCTTAGCATTGTCATCCAATCACTGTGTCTTTTCTGTACATAAATTCCAGTTTCATATTTACACACCTGGTATAATTGCCACACCGAAAGGAAGATAAAATTGCATACTAAATATGGAAGCGCAACTATAAAAGAGATTTAATCTAAGAACTAAATACCTTAGAATGTTTAAACAGCTTCATTGTACGTATTTGTCTTGTCATTTAAGATTTTCAAGTGACATTCAATTTTGTTCAGTGTTCTTCACCATTTGCGTTGTAACTGTTACAATCTTGAGAAAAATTCTAAGTTTTCCTTTATTAAGAAAGATCAACAGCGTTTTGTAAGAAATATTTCTCAAGTTCCCCTACAGGATTAAATCAAGCTGCGTAATATCGGGTAAGCGCGTAGATCATGCAATCCATCCGATCATCATTTTGAAGTATGACATCATATTGTCTGCACATTCAACGTTTCCAAATAAAACATTTCGAGTTACACTTTCATACTGTTTATAAATTTTCTTTCGTTGTTTTCGTGATTACAATTGTAAACAGCGAAAACTCAGCACATCACTGACATCGCCCTGTACAACCATATTCGTGTTATTAAGTACTGATCATTATTTGTTAGGGCATCGATATCTTCATCAAACCCATTCTTGTGACTATTGAACTACGAATAAATAAATAAATTGTACGTAATAATTAGGTATGAAAAGCACGGACAGAAATTAGACCCGTTTGATAACGTAAATTATAGGTTCTTGTAAGCCACAAGCCTACAAAAGCGTGCTTGCAATGTAGTAACGATTATTAGATATTTGTCTTTAAGCATTTAACGAACTGTATGGCATATGATTCAACTATTAATGCTATGGAAGGAAATATCAATAGCATAAGAGACAAATAGAATATCCTTTTAGATATTTGCGTGTACTAACAATAAACAAACAGCGACGTAAGCACGCAACGTAATTGTGTAATTCGATTTTTGTCCTGCATTTTATGTGCCTACAAGTCAAGGCAGTTGCTGTGGATAAAGCAGTGTACAGGCGGATAAGTTCTACATAGGTGATTCTAACTTCCAAGAATTATTTTGAATTTTTAAGAATTAGCGATATGAGTGTGTTGCGATTGTACATTGTTTCAACATCTCCAATAATCGTTTCTTGGATTATTTTTATCGCCCTGATCTTCTTATCTCTTCTGTTGTTGGTGCTGGAAAACATTTATAAAGATACGACTGCAACATCAACAAGTTTCTTTGCATGGAATCTTGATTTGCTTCTTGTTGGAAGTTCAGGTTTAGTTTCTTGTGGTTTCTGGGTGAAGAATTTCTACAACGTCAGACTAATGTTTCAGTTTTTAAACACATATCAAACAACATTTCAAATTGTACCAACAACCTTTACTGTTTCAAAATCCTTTGTTGGAATATACATTGTTGCGTTTTTTGTTGTGAATCTTTATGATTGTTTGACATTCACACAATTCTTTCGAGATGCTAGAAGACTGCTTCTTCTTGTGTACTATTTTCTAAGAGTAGTTGTGACATCATTTGACGTATGTCTCTTTGTTATACTTACAAAAATTGCAAAATGTTTTGAGGCTGTAAATTCTCAAATTTTGAATCAATATGATAGAACAACGAAAGAACCTTCTTCAGAGGGCATCAAATGGATTGCAAAGGTTAGAAGATTATCCGCATCTGCCACAAATCTCCATCAGATTTTATGTAAGCATTATCTTCTTTGTGACATCATTGAATATTCTAGTTCACTGTTTGGATTTCCAATCCTTATTGGAGTTATGTGTTGTGTGGTTCTCATAATAGCCAAATTGTTTTTCTTCTGGGAATACGTCTATGAAAATATGTACCATAATATTCATAATACAATATGTGTAGGACTTTGGCCTTTGCTTCTAATATGTCGGTTGTTTCTCATTACCTGGACATGTGAAATGGTTACTGATGAGGTACGTTGTCTAAATGTTTAATATATCATTTGATTCTATTCAACTTTACCGGCATGATATTATTGAGAGTGTGCATTAATTTTAAGGGATTTTTTTTGTAAAAATAAAGTTTTATTGTAAAAAAAGTATTACTAATTTATAATTTAAAATATTGTCCATCTCTAGCCACTATTTTCCCCATTTTTCTGGTAAGAGCTGGATTCCACGTCGAAAGAACGACACATCTTTAGAAGATATCCACGAATCGAGCCATTTTTCAAAATTCTCATAAGAACGAAAGCGTTGCTGAAACAAGCCATGAGTCATCGATCGAAATATATGGTAATCGGAAGGAGGAATTCCTGGAAAATCCCGGAAGGAGGAATACCTGGTGTGGTAGAACATCCCATTCAAGTGCTTCTAATGTTTCCTTGGCAGATTTCACAACATGATGTTGGGCGTTATGCTGCTGGAAAATAACTTTGTCCTGTTTTTCGACGTTATCTGACCGTTTTTGCTTTAATACGCTACTCAACAGCATCAACTGTTGTTGGTAGCATTCCGCAGTGATGGTTTCGTTAGGTTTGAGCAGCTCATGATACACTACACCCTTCTGATCCTACCAAATACAGAGAATGATCTTGGAGCCAAAAATATTCGGCGTTGCAGTCGATGTTGATGGTTCACCTGGCCTGCACCATGATTTTTTGCCCTTCGGATTATCGTAGCGTATTAAATTTCATCATCTGTCACGATACGATGAAGAAAACATTTTCTTCTGTGTCTTTGAAGCAACAATTCACAAGTAATTTCGCGTCTTTCGCCGTCACTAGGCTTCAATTCGTACGACACTCAATTTCCTTGCTTGTGAGTCATTCAGATGGTCTTTAAACGTCTGGAAAACTGTTGATCGATCAACATTTAATGATTTTGCAAGTTAGTCTTGATTTTGATTCGGTTTTTCATCAAGTAAATCTTCCAGTTCCTCATCTTGAAACTTTATTGGCTGGCCAGGGCGTTCCTTATCTTCCGTGTCGAAATAACTTTTGTTTAAAGCGTCGAAACCAGTACTCACATATTGAAATTGATGGAGCACAATCACCATAAGCTTTTGACAGCATTAGTTGACTTTCAGCGGCACTTTTCTTCAAATGAAAGCAAAAAGCAAAGCTTCCGCAAATCGCGTTATATTGGCATAAAATTCGACATAGTCAACGCTATTGTTAGTCTCTTACAATTCGACAAACTAACACACACGGAAAACTAGAACCAGTGCTGATGCTTTGACATGCAGTTAGCAATCACGTGCCTCGTGCGATATAGGACTAGTTACGCTATCTCTTGACAATCTCTTAAAATTAATTCACAATCTCAATATAATGTAAAGAGGACTTCATATAATAGATATTCAATATATGTCTGTGACTATCTATCTACAGATTGACAGATTAAATAAATGACTAGTGACTATTATTATGTTTATGCTGATGTAATCATATATTTATGAAATTCTGAACGACTTAGATATTTCAGATTGTGCTTAGAAACAATGTTTAATATACTATCTCAATCATCCTATTACGATGTTTATTTTATCCGTTCGATGACCCAAACAGTAAGAGCTTTTTATAACATGGTCAGTACAATGCAAAAGAAAGATATTTCTAAAGATTTAATATAGGAAGAAACGGTAGAATGCGAAGATGAAAAACGAGGTCCTGTCCCTCTAAAAGAGGACGCCTGGTAAAGCTCCATTTTTATTGTTCTTTTGTATGCTGCACGCTATGTTAATATTTCAAATGTTAGCGTTCTTTTACACGCATTGAAGCAAATTAGCTGCTAGATGATTAGATAGATGTAAAAAATAGTTCATGCCAGTATTTGTGATATATATTCTTTTCAGAGAAAACTGGCATGTTCGACAAATGCATACAATTATTCTGACGTATTTACAACAAGTAAGTTTGGATTTTTAGGTGTGAATTGGCATTGGTATATACAGTACATTATATACAGGGTGAGTTAAATATAATTGTCCACCTGATGTCCTCTAGTAGGTCCTATACTCATTGTTCACATTCGCGCAATATTTCTAAATGTTTACATCTTAGGTTTGTTTCCGTTAATACTGGCATTCTCATGAATGACGAAGCGAATTCCAGGCGTTTGTTCTCGAATGAAAAAGTTATACTGATTAAGGCTTCAGACTGGTCGGTTAATCATAGTGTTGTGGCTTGAGGTTTAATGATTCTGACTGAAAATTTCTTCCTTTTAAGTGGAGGGGAATGTACGGACAGAGTAAAACGTAAGTTGAGAGAAAAATTTTCCGATTATGGTCTTTGTGGTTTACCGGAACCTCTGTTTACAAGGACAATCCAGAACTGATAGAAACTATCACCGAAATTGTCAGTAACATATCACCATTAGAGCTGTCACATGTCCCTGAGGGTATGCACGACTCGTATATGCTTGTCTACAAGCAGGCGGAACATACTTCCAGCAGAAGCTCGTTTGTAATTTTTTGTAGTTGCGTTGTCTTGCCATGTGCACAATTATATTTGATTCATCATTTATATAATAAAATATTAATTTCGAACATTTTGGTACTTTGCCTGTTAAACTTCGTAAGGCTATTATTTTTTAAGAATAAAGGATATCTTATTTTCACACCCCTGTGAGCTATTTATGCTCACTGCGCAAATTAGAAGGTCTAAAACAGACTACTCGGAAGAATATAGTTCCAGAGGGGTTTAGCGGTGTTCCTGTCTGTTTAGCGCTTGTTTTATTTTAATTGCCATTGTTTAATAGGGAGAGATTTAAATGAAAAGAATTGAAACATAATGGTCTTACATGTATGTTCTACCGACACGAAAACATTGCTATTTGAAAGGTAATTTATCCTTCGTTGTCAATTGCTGAGATATTGAGATCATGAGGTGAGCAAGTAGAAAGCAGGATCACAGCCAAATCACGAGAAACAGATACCTACGGCAAATGTAGCAGAAGACGGTGAAATAAAAATAAAAATCAGGGAAATGGAAGCCTGAAAATATTCTCAATAAGATTGTTCTACTGTTGGCTATGAAAGAAAAACCTTTGCTTGTTTATGTGCGGAAAGAAGTTGAAGCAAGTTTTAAATATACAGTTTGGTTTGCGGATTCCCACGGAACACCTCACTTCACTTTCATGGGTCTGGGGACCAGAGATTGGGAACCGTTACTGTAGGACAAGAAAAAGATATCTCCAATGTGGAACGAATACATTAAGTTCCATTGTGTTTACTTAAATTATGGTTCACTTGTATAACTAATTTTGTGTAAGTTGTTTGGCTAAACAGATAATGACGCTATAAAAAAGATAATTGTTTATACCTGAGGAGAAATATTGAAATGGCCTTTCTTGCTTTCAGGCTAAACGCACCGGGATAATCCTGCACAAGATTAGGCGCCCATCAATGGACGCGGAGACGAAAGAAGAGGTAAGGTTGAAATAATTCATTTTCTTGCTCTTAAAAATGTGTGAAATAATTAACTTAATCTGTTATTTCAGGAACCCCAACATACCATCAAACTTCAATCACTTTAAAAACATATTATTGGAATTTATTAAATTCTACAGGCCACGGGATTTCATGAAAATAACAAAACATATTCCAGAACAGATGCTTGTTTCGTTGCAAATTCATTCGACTATGAATGATTTGCAAATTGATTAGGACGATGTTCTCTTATTCTTCGCGAAAAGTTTTCGTTTGTGAACATGGTAAATGGAACATCAAATAATTATTCAATTAAAGATCCTTATATTTCAGAAAGTGATTAATACTAGTTTACCTCCGAAATATTTTACCCCAGGAGAAATCATAGAAACATTTGTAACTATTTCTTGACATTTTTTAGTGGTGTAGAGTTGTCAGCTCTATGACCTCGCAGTAAAGACAGACATCAAATATGTCGTCCTCTGGTCCAGTTCTGAACATTGCAGATGTCATTGATTTTCAGCCTCAGAGTGATGATGGTAAATTTGCTTCCCTTCACCATCATATTGTATCTTCCGCTGGTCTTTGCAGAACCCTCTACTAACTGCAAGGCAAAAGTACTGGTTTTGCTCTGTCCCGGAATATTTCCGGCACCAACCTTATCTCGTTGGCATTCCCCTATCCGCCACCTGGGGGCAGGGGCTATGGAAGACCAGTGAGGAAGGAAATTGTGATTCTTTTTTATGCGAAGTTGCTGAGAAAGAGAGGGATGACAATGGTTGATAACATCTAGGCGTAATCACGGACATTTAATAAAATACTAACGGAAATCAGTCCAGCAGAAATCGGTCAAGCAGCTCCTAAACAAGTTTTTAGAAACTATTTTAAATACAGTAGAATAGCGACTATAAGAGTTAATTGGGACAGAGACTACCTCGGATATGAAACAACTATGATAATACGGAGATCTTGGATTAATGGGTTACAAAACTTGGCGATAACTAGCCGCATTAATATAAAGTCAGTGTTTATTTACTATGTATATTACAAAACAATACATGTTGTAACTATGTTAGAGAAATAAACAACAGATTTTGTTAATTAAAGTACGGCGTGGAATGTAGATTCACAGTGGCACTCAGCGGACTGACAGCAAGCACGGGGCGCACGAGATCAGCAAGTCCGAAATTTCGGGAAGGTCAAATGAGCAAGCACGAAGCTTCGCGAAATTGTACTAGATCTATCACGCTCATCAGCCCCATTAACCCGAAGCCTCGGTTAACCGGAGCTCGGTTAAGCATTAGTCTACTGTATATAGATTCAGCTAGTGCTTTTATTTATACAGTCTTAATGAACAAGTAATATTTCAACAGTAGGTTCATCCCATTAAAAACAAGATGATGTACTTCAACAGTTTTCTGTTTGTATTGTTAATAATAGATGAAAAAGGAAAATTAAATAAATTATAAAGCTTCCATTATGTATGAAAATTTTCAAAACGTTAATAAAATAGAAACATTTAACTTTGTTGACAGCAAGATATAGCTGCAATGTCATTCAACTGCTTTGATGTAATCCTTCAATTGACACATTCCAGCTAAATATGTATGTCCACCAAATTCAATGCATCTTGTTTACTAATATTTTAAGACTCTGCATATTAAATAGAAGTTTCAGAATTGAAAGTACGGTGTATATACCTGAACGGTTGGCCATCCTGATTGATGTTTCTCCAGAATTGATTATGTATCCTAAGAAGGCTACATACCCATCAATTTTCTACATAATCGTCAAGGTGATTGAGATACTTATCAGCTCGCGGGACCAACTTGTTGATGCCATCTTGGTAAAAATCATGTTCGTGCTCATTGAACCACTTCGTGGCAGGTGACTTGACTTCATCGTTGGACCAGAACGGTATTCCAGACAAGTCCAGCTGGTAAACAGGAAAAAGTCAGCGGGAAACAATTCCGTGTGGTATGGGATGTGGTCCCACACTTTTCACCCGAAACGTTGCAACAACTGTTGAGTCGGGTGGGCCGTGTGGACTCTGGCATTTTCATGAATGAAGATGATACCATCACTCGACATGCCTGGTCGTTTGGGGTCTGATAGTTTCCACGAGTTGACGATGAATCTCAGCTGCCGGAACATTCCTTATCCACAAGAAACGTTTTACACATCGGACTTCCAAGGCAGATCAATTCTGTAAGCATCTCTCCATTGCATTGGCTACTACCATAGACCTCATAATAAATATGCTTACAAGGAATGATACCCTAGTGTGACACGCTGATTGCAATAATATTGCACAGATATGTAGAACAGCAAAAAATGAGCTAACCGTATTTTTTTTATATCGGCAGCCGTGAACGTTTAAAGCGTCAAACATGTGCTTAAAATTGGGGTCTCAAAGCAAAGAATATGAATAGCTCGACAATGACAAGAGATAGAGCAAAGTGTTAAATGTATGAAATAATCTATATATTACAGGCTAGTCAATGGTATATAACACATTCAACAACATACAACATAGTGTAGAGGAAGATTACAAAATTCATAACACGCACGCAGACAGAATGCAATAGGGACATTTATAATAACGCCACATCTTTTGTGCAGAGTGTAAAATTGGAAATTGACCGTGAGTCACATACTCTGGACAACGTGTACAACACTGATCAAAGTAGGTTTAATTTGGAATTCCATTCTGGTAGACTTCTCACACACCATGGGTGGGGTGAAACATGCAATAGCGCGTGTGCCGGTGTCTGCTACAACTCATAGATATACGATCCAACCCCTAATATCTGTCTATACTGTCGCCTATGCTAATTGTGTTGAAGGAGGCAGACGGTACTTTGGGACCTCGTGTACAGAAAACGATGTTTCGACCCCAGAATTTGTATGTATGTGCTTCGTCATCCGGCAAGGTTACGAAAGAAATACTCATGTCTTGGTTCCGTAATGTGTATTTTCCTAATGTTGGGGATAAAACATTGTTATTGGTTGATTCTTGGAATGGCTATAAGGAAGAAGATGTTGTAAGCCTCACGCCTCCCAACAAC
Organism: Lepisma saccharinum; assembly: GCA_022664845.1. Lineage (NCBI taxonomy): Eukaryota > Metazoa > Arthropoda > Insecta > Zygentoma > Lepismatidae > Lepisma > Lepisma saccharinum. The sequence goes on along the minus strand of JAGDQP010001361.1, from coordinate 87,880 downwards.
AAGGCTGTGTTTCAATATGCATGGTTCCGTTTCGGGTACATAGAAGCGCGTCCTGCTGCGTTTATAAACCCAGTAGAATTTGGTTTCCATGAAGTACAAGAGACACAGTGCAACGTGTGTCAACGACCTCCTGTTATAAAGTGCTCTTGGTGTAAACAGTGCCTGTGTTTAGTTGATTTCATTGTAAAGTATCACTTTTGTGACAGGTATTACGAATGAACACGACTGATTGGAGTATAATAGGTGCGTACCTCTCTACGATTGTCTATTTTGAATATGTTTATTTGTTAATACAGTACCTTTCTCAACGTGCAATATAGTAAGCGACGTGTTTTTCTTCTTGTACTTGTTTATATTTTCTTTAGTGATATGATATTTTGTCACAAATAGACAGTCAGTTGTCGGCTACACGGTTCAAGATCAATTAATCTACAGTAACAATGTAGAATACCGTGCTTTCTGCAACCCTTTGTAGCCATATGTGTCGTTGGTTGCCTATCACCTCAGGATTATTCGTCTCTAATGGGATTTTCTCATCTTCCAAAGACGTCATCCTATCTGGAGGAAAAACAAAAACACGTATCATACATTTTGTATTCTTCTTTAACTCTTGCAGCGCCCGATACATTTGGGACCAGAGATAGCGTCCAACGGTCTTTTCCAACCCCCGATTGGTCCATTTGCGGATGCTGTGTGATATCATTGCCTAGCCTGTGTATAGATTATTTCATATGTATAGATTATTTCATACATTTAACACTTTGCTCTATCTCTTGTCATTGTCGAGCTATTCATATTCTTTGCTTTGAGACCCCAATTTTACGCACCTGTTTTGACCCTTTAAACGTTCACGGCTGCCGATATAAAAAAATACCGGTCGCTTATTTTTTGCTGTTCTACATATCTGTGCAATATTATTGCAATCGGCGTACCACACTTGGGTATCATTCCTTGTTAGCACGCTTCCCCATTTCTGACTGCGCTAAAACTAATGGTTTTTGTACAGGATTTCAATTTGAATCCATCCGCTAGGTTGCACTGGCATATTCTATTATGTGGTCGATGCCAGAGCAACCTAGCGGATGAATTCAAAATCACGTACTCCTGTACAAAACCCAGTAGATTTTGCGCAGCAAGAAATGGGGAAGCGTGCTAAGTCTATCTATTATGAGGTCTATGCTACTACTCAGCTGACAGTACATGCAAGTTGTCGAAGCTCGCCACGTGTTTAACTGCCCAGTGAACCAATTACTTGCCTCCTGTCATGTGCATTCACATAATGCTTGTTGTAATCTTTTCCTTTGGAATATTATGACCATCTTTTTGACTTCCTTCACACAATTATGGAGGACTGAACATAAATAATTTCAGCAACTTGCACTTGTACATACGTTTTTTGCAGATTTTGAAAAATATTGCAGCATGTGTTTACCAAACATGTTTGAATTTCAACGTAGTCTGGACTTATGACTATTCAGTTTCAAAGTTCAAAGTCCGGTTTTACCATTTTGATGTGTTACACGTGCAAAACAAAAGGATAGGATTACTTGACTATTATGCATAAATTATAGAGATAAGAAAAAATATTTATAATGTTCTTTAGTTGAATTCCAATTCTTATATTTTGATAACTACATTCATTTTTTATTTCAGATCCAGTTCTTCTCGTCACAGCTGCTACATAGAAGAATAGGATTCACAGCTTGTGGATTTTTCTCTTTGGATTTTACACTTCTCTGCTCGGTAAGATCTTTTCTTTGTCATTTTAACAGCTGTCGAAACATCCAAGTGAAGCTCTTATTCTTTAGTACCTACACAAAATATGAAGCTAACTGTGAGTTACGCTCTTACTGCTGTCACTAAATATATTTTTGCGAGGTTTAAATTATACGATAACCACATAATTGCAAATTATTGCAATCGAGTATGAGAATAATTATTTAAATCATATACTGTAACAAAAGCAAAGTTTAGTTTAGTTCTCAGATACAGGTAGCATTCGCAAATAAGAAAACAAGACGCACATGCAGTGATTAAATTATATTTGCAAACGTTTCTCATCACATTCCTTATTTACACACATAAACCTATATGTTGAATAAAAAATGTTAATTTGAACTATTTTACGGTATGAAAAATATTTATAATCTATATATTAAAAACAATTGCTGTAAAGGTTTGTCCACTACGTCCGGCCTTTCTACTGGACCGCTTTTGATAATTCCTTTTTAAAATTTCCGGCTTAACACATAGATGAGCCATCAGTAAACCGCACTCCTTTCCATCAAGTCTGAACTGAAGGAGAAGTGTTAATAAAAAACGACCACCCCAAAAGGCATTTTCCAAACCACTGAAACCAGAAACACGAGATTTGATGAGTGAAGTTAATTACATTTTATGGCCTTTAGACATCTAAGGATCAGGCCGAGATTAGGGAGGGGAAAGTATTAGGGAAAGTGTCGACCAGGGCCTATGTTGAAGGTGCCATCCCGGCATTTGGCTGGTGTGACTGAGGAAAAACCCTGGAAAATATCAGTCAGGATGGTCGGCCGAAACCACGACCTCCCGAAAGCTACGCGAACGTACGAAATTTGGTATGAAGGTGTACCATGACGAGCGGGTCACAATAATGTTAGAAAACGTTAAAAAAAGTCGCCATCTTATTCCAAAATGGCCGCCAGAAACGCATTTTCCAAACCACTGAAACTAGAGAAACGAAATTTGGTATCTTTATTATGGGGGTGCAGCCTCCTGGAGAGTCTGGTTATGATAAAGTGTGTGCAGCTCCCATAACTACCCAAGTTGAGGGCTAATCCCACCACGTAGAAGCGAGTATTAGTTACAGTCTCAGTGACTGTTGGCAACATATTTTATTCACTCCACACCAAGGTGCGGGCAAATCAGAAAAACTACCCTATGGGACGCAATCCTCCTGGGGAGTTCCGGAGGCGAAACCTCCTGGAGGTATGGGGACAAATCCCACCACGGGGCGCAGTTCCCCAGAGAGTCTGATTACGATAAAGGGCACACAGCTCCCAAAACTCCTGAAGTTCGAGGCGCAACCCGCTACGGGAAAGCGAGTATTGCAACGCAGCTCCACAAAACTTACCAAGTTAAGGGCGCAGCCCGCCACGTGGAAGCGAGTAGTGGTGAATGACCCAATGACTGTTGTCAACATTTTTTTTGCTCACCGCCCCAACGTGAGGGTAGTTTTGCTAGTATAGACCTATTTAAAGCTTGAAGTTACGTAAAATATATTTTCCTTAGTAGTTCTCTACTAATTACTATTATATGAGATGTGTTGTTTTAAATATAAATAAAATTTTAAAAACTTTTCTTTTTCGTAAGTTGGAAAATACCACTGATTGGTATCTTATTTACTTCAAGTGTATTAAAATTATGTTTCAGCATTGAGAAACTTTGTAAAGCAACAAAATAATTCGTTATGCATAATGAGAGCGTTGCAGCAATACCCGATATAACATTGATACTGTCAATTATGTATTGCAGTCGATTAACTATTTTCTATTTGAATATTTTACTTCAAACCATGCAATTATAAATGAAATTATTAAAATTGTTATACACACTTCCTCTGTTTGAGACTCTTCTTTTCCTTTCTTCTTGGTAAAACCCAAAGGATTATATTCACAAATTATTTCTACTGTCTTAGCTTTCCTATTTACTGCAAAAATAGTTCGTATTTGTCTTTCCTTCCTGCATTATCATTCCTTTCTTTACATCTTTCTTCAGCTATTTACAAACAAACAGTCAAGGCATCTATAAACAAACAGCAGGCATTCACAAGCAACGATTGGACAAACCCCTGATTTATTAGTATGAAATAAAACAAAATGCAATTTCCCCCCATAAATAGAGAACTTTAAATCTTCCAATTTTTGTCCTTAAGTAGCATTTATTGCTCCTTTTATATTCTGTGATAGGGCCTAAGACAAGTAACACACGGCCGGATTTCAAGTTTGTATGAGTTTTAAACATTTTTCTCTCAACTCAAAGTCTTGCTTTTTAACAAAGACTTTCGACCAATGTTAAACCGAAAATGCTCTACATTTTCGTTTCCAAGCAGTTTCATTTTTCTATAAAGGACCCCCCCCCCACAAACCTTATGGAAATTGGATTTCGGTGGAAATACCTGAAATCATGGCATGTTGTAGTTTTTGTCATCCTGAGAAAAAGTATCTATGGGCACAACCACCAATCACTGACCGTTTGGCCACTACGAAGCCACTTCCTTCAACGCTTGCGAAGATATATTCTGAAGGGGTGGAATGGGCTCTGACGGTAATGATTTTATCCTGATAAAATATCTGAATGTGCACAGCCTATATAGTACCAGGGGTCAGTTGTAGCTACCGAGCGACTGTGTTCAGTTGGTAAAGCATTTGTTCGCATTCGGGAGGTTCGGCCCCGGACGGTCATCCGAACTGGGGGTTTCCTCAGTCCAGCCAGGCGAATGCCGGTGTGATACATAGACTATAAGGGCCCTGCCGCTTCCTTCCGCATCTCTTAGACCTTTTCTCAGGACATTGGCAATACCTAGTAGCACATGCACGTCGACCGACATTGGACATATCTCTTTCTACGTCGTTTGATATTTCGATATTTGCCCGATGTCGGACGACAGGATAGATACCAGTTTGGCTTAAATTCACAACGGAAACATATACACACTATGTGTATATTGCATTAGCAAAGGATCGTATTAGTTTAAAGTAAGTATGATGATTACTCCGACGTTTCATTGGTATTTCTAGGCTGCTTTGGCGACTGTGGTGGATGCAGGTCTCACGTCAAGAGTACAATAATCCTAGACGAACCCTCATCCGAGTTCCAAGGCAGGTACGTTAATGACCAGTGATATCGCTCAAGTGCTATCAGGGTATTCGTAAGTGAAACGAACTGGAAAACATCAGTCAGGACGTTTGAAGCAGGGTTTGAACCCACCTGTCCTCCGAGCGCCAACCTGGTGTCACTGCACTCAAAACAGTAGAGCCGCGAAAAGCTATGATATTAGCAACAAATGACACTTACATTTGTTTTGGGGGCAGATTTCCAACTTTTGTCTAAGCCTGTCACGTACGAAAGATGACGTCCCTCAGCGATTACACAACTCGGGAAAGGGTAGGTAGCGGCCAGGACAATTTGATTATAGGTAGCATCCTGGAATTCACCTGGTGGAACTAAGAAAAACCCTGGAAAACACCAGCCCGGATGGCCGGCCCAGTCCGATCCTCCCGAATGCGAACAAATGCTTCACCAACTGAGCTACAGTGCCTCGGTAGTCACAACTGACGCCTGGTACTATATAGGCTGTGCACATTCAGATATTTTATTAGGATAAAATCATTCCACTCCTTCGGAATAAATCTTCGCAAGCGTTGAAGAAAGTGACCTCCTAGTGGCCAAACGGTCAGTGATTGGTGGTTGTACACAGGAAAGACATTTTCTCAGTATGACAAGATCTACAACATATCACGGTTTCAGGCAATTCCACCGAAATCCAATTTCCATAAAGTTTGTGCGGGGCCCTTTGGAATCCATAAAATCATTTTCTAAAGAAAATAATTCATATTAAGTCGAAAAGTTCCTTTCATTTGATATCCCGTAATATATACGATATATATATCATAATTTGATAGTATGTCATGTAAGATTAGAAACTTAGTAAGGGGTTTCAAGTTTCGCTTCATTTATTTGTTCAGCCTTTCTTCATTCGCCTGCGGAGTCTGAGAAAATGAAATGAGCAAAGAGCCATTTCAATTGATGTTACACTCATAAACATTTGGTGAAATAATTAACACTCCACCAAGTATTTCGATGTATTCATTGAAGTTTTATGCTTGCAGATTGCTGGTGCAGTGACCACGTACCTTGTCATCTTGATACAATTTCAAACATCAAATCCTCCGAGTACTCCGCCTTCCACTACATATACACAGTGGATGAACATGACAACAACACCATTTGAATGATTCACAATGTTAGGAAAAGAGACAGTTGCGGGTGTAAGCCCTTTTGTGGCTCTGTGAATGGTTGGTTACTCAACATCTTGCGCAACAAATAACGACACAGGATGTGACACAGGATGTGAACATTGTATCCATTTGTAGACTAATTTCCTTGTTTTGAGAACCAAAATATTGTTTTGTTTTCTGTGTTGTATTGTCTAACCAAACCATATGGATTCTGCATGTGATATACGCGTGTGTGGTGATGTTAGCGATGCAAACTGGAACTAACTCATAAGTATTTACCACATTACTGAAATTTAATGAGTGAAACAGAATTAAAATATTTGTAAAATAGCTAAGAACTTAGTACGACAAATTATTTGAATACTGTATGATGCTTTGTCTATTGCATTTTAAGAATTGAAAACTGGAGGATCAACGAAGTAGTCGGTCCAAAGAGTAGATAAAACTAACCACATTACAATTAACTTTTCGTTAGGCGATAGTACCTAGGAGTGAAATGGGGATAGACGTGGGTACACGGCGTAATATTTTATACAAGAAGATGGATCTACCTTAAAATATCTTAAGTGTGTGAAGCATATTCCCATAAATGGACCGTTGATCCAAATTCATATATATCCAAAGTCGTTGTCTTATAGGACAAGATCTTAGAAATATCTGCCTGGTAGAAGGAAGTTTTTGGAAGTCAGTTACCTAAATATCATAACAGCTTAAAATTGAAACGTGTTAACCTGACCCTGACCCCGTGGTCTAGTGATTCCGGTCGCTGATTTATTATTATAATCACTGAGATGGGAAGGCGACACATGTGAGTTACCTCACGTCAACCACAGTGATTGACGTTTTTCAGGATTTTAACCAGTTCTACGTTATTTCTCCCTGGCTAAAGTTTAAGATCTAGTGGCCTGTATACATAAGTTGCTAGCGAGAACAGACAACATTGCTAGCGTAAACACACACAATTTTCTGTGTGTGTGTGTGTGTGTCTGTGTAAACGTGTGGACATATACGTGTTGAAATGCAGTGAAGGATCCCTCGTTGGATCCCCGAAATAGAGGAAAGGATATGACAGAGCAGCATGTCTTTTTTTCAGTGGCTTGGGAAGGACCAATGCAGTTTGGTACAAAATTTCACAGAAAAAATCCCAAAACCAAGGCCGGAAGGGGGCTTAGAATGATCCCATATAATCATATGGGTTTCGTGCAAAAACTACTCATAAACAAAAGTAAATGCCTATAACCCAGGAACTACTGAGTAGCAAAATTTTAAAAGCAAATTGTATTGCAGGGAATCCGGGAGTTTCTAAAAGCAACGTTTGGTGGTCCTCCTCCAAAATTTGGGTTTGTCCCCCTTCTTAATTTCGGACATTTAACCTCTGCCTTACAAAAAAAAAAAAACAACTAAAGTGTGTACCTGAAAGAGCAGCTGAAGATACATTAACACCGAGCGACTCTTCGACCCACCCCAAGTTGCCTAAATATCATAAGGTCCTAAAAATTGAAACGTGTTAGGCTGAGCCTGACCTCGTGGTCTAGTGATTACGGTCGGTTATCTGAGAAGGAAGGCGACACATGTAAGTCTTTCTCACTCCAACAATCCTGATTGACGTTTATTGATTTATTAGAAGTTAGCACGGATGCAGCAAGCGCCATTTTAGACCGTTCTTGAAACAATGTTAGGATTTTACCCGGATCCGCAGGCAAACTCTCTTCAATTCCACAGAGGTACTTTGTCAGTCTATGCCTTTCCCATTCTTTCTCCCTGGCTGAAGTTTAAGATCTAATGGCCTGTATACATGAGGTTGTAAAGGCCAGATAATGATAATTTCCAATTGTTAAAACTAGTTTTAGATGCTTGAAAAAAGCAATTTGCCTGTAACTCTCATACTATTAGAGATAAACATAAACCGACCCCTCCATCATGTGGAAGACCGATTGAGGCAGCTTTGCATATCAAATATAAAACAATCACTAGATTTCTAGTGACTTCCACTAAATTTGAGTTTACTACAGTGTACAATTCTTTTTTATTGAATTGCAGAGACAAAAAAAATAGATTCGCAACCTTCGTCACATTCTAGGACATTTTCAAAGAATACTTTTTGCTGAAGAACCTGAAAATAATTTCATAAAATACTCCCAATATTTTGAAATTTTAGTAACTTACGCATTAACTAATAACAAAAACTAAATCTTTAAAATAGAAACTGTGAGATGGAGGATTAAAAATAAAACTATTTTCGAATAAATTATGCTTTTTAGCGCTTACGATAATTTTTTTTTCAAGAATTTAAAAAAAATATAATTAGATAATATATATGTTAACGTTGAGCAGTTGATAATATAGGGTCATCGAGAAAGATTGCCAGGACTTTTGTTATTAGAAAAGCTCACCAATGGATATATATGTGTGGGGGCGTCTTCAAATGCTCAGGAATGTTCGAAGTTTTAGCCTTGCCTAGACGGACCAGCGGTTGAAAATCACAGGATTTTACAAAATAACACTGACAAATACACCTCACGAGATTCCTGACGCGAAAGATTCAAACGTCCTGGGTTCAAATCCCGGCTGGAGCATGGATGTGAATTTTAATTAGCATCGCATTCATATTCGGACGGGCCAAAGTCAAAGTTACTGAAAATGGCCCATACAAAATAAAGTTTCAAATTTTTTTTCCTGACATAAAAATAACGAAAGAAGTACAGACCATTAAGGGTGCACAAATGCTTTGTTTTAGGGATGGCCAAACGGATCCGGATATAGGATATCCGGATCCCGGATATCTGGGACATCATCATGGTCTTTCCTAATTTGTATATGTTTTTTTTTCTGGATTTTGTTTCGGTTCCCAATTTATAAGTCTTATTTTGGTTTCTTTTACTCTTCATTTTGGAGTGTTGTGAGGGGAGAGAATGCAAGCAGCATCATAGAAAGACAGAAGAAATTGGTGAGTCATACATGGATTGCAAGAGTGTTGCTATTGAAACTAGTCATATAATATTATATCAGTAATACATATATTTTGGAATGAGAAAAGGAAAACAATAGACAGCACCTTCTTGTCTCTTCCATGTTCAAACCCCACCCTGCTCTATCGTCCACCGAGATTACCCTTTCATCTGTGGCGTGGTTATCAGTCACTACGCAATACACATCTCTTTGTTAAAAGGAAAGAACAAAAACATGTCCTACTCCCTCTCCTTTTAAGCATGCATGGGTTTTATGAAAAAAAAAATACTAAACTCCTTTCCTAGGTTAATTTGCTTTTTAGATATAAAGCATGTATTTTAGAAAAGAATAAAGGATGTTAAAAAATAGTTCCTCTCAAATAACTTTGGACAAGAAAACAATAATAATCATAAACACAACATTCTATATAATATTTTTTTTGGGGGGGTTTCATATACATTGAATTAAATTGGCTTTATTTCTGGCCTTTTGTCATTTACGGCTCAGGCCGGGATGAAGTAGGGGATGGGGAAATTATTGGTCAGGGCCTTTCATAATTTACCATCCCGGGATCTCAGTTTCAGATGGATCATCATAACGAATTGAATTTTATTTATGACCTTTAGGCATCTAAAGCTCAGGCCGGGATAGGGGAGGGGAAAGGGTTCGGGAAGGTGTCCATCAGGTTCTATGTTGAAGGTGCAATCCCAGTATTTGACTGGTGTGCAGTTAGGATGGTCAGCCGCTGGGGTCGAGCAGGCAAGCCCCCGAATGCTACGCCAACGCCCTACCATTGAGCTACGGCTGCTGTGTATCATAATAACGAAGTCCGAATACGAAGTTTTTGAATCTGCGACCGAAATCACACGAATCCATTGAACCAGATGTCCGAAATCCCGAGGATCCGGATTTCTAATCTTCAGATTCGGGTTTCTGGTAACCGGATCCTGGCAATCCCTACTTTGTTTCGGTGATATAGACTGTCGAAAGTGTGGGGAAACAAACTTTAGATCTCTATGCTTCCAATACCATTATCAATAGATATATCCAAAAATACAATGTCGAAAATTGTGCAATGGAGGCGCAAGGGATTCCCGAAAGGAAATAGAGAATTTCTAGACATTCTCTGGAGTAAACATGGGGGAAATCAGTACGTATTATTCCAAATGAGTGCAGATAAACATATCACTGCCATCTGATCGGCCAATGAATCTCTATTTACTGGCAAAAAATACACCAGTCTTTGAAATGTATGCAATTTGCTCCTCTTGTTATGAAACCACATATTTTTTTAAAAAAAAGTACGCAAAGAAATGTTGTTTTGAGATATCTACTTGCCGCATACGAATTATTGTTACTTGCTGGAAGGTACTGTAATTCATGTTAATTTCGACGCCCCTTTTCTTGAGAAAATTTCTGGGAATCCCCTGTTTTAATTGCGGATTTAACATTGTTACATTTAACAAGTTAGAGCTACGATTCTACTAACAATCGCACAGGTTCTGGTCCCTTGATGGCATTTTAGCTATGCAAGCATTATTTTTTTTATAAACTAGGTTGGCAACACTGTCAACTGCATTGCTTAAGTTCGGGAAAATCAATAATACTAGGCTCGAATAATGTTTATGCGCAGCTAGGTGTTGCTGAATATAAGCACTTCCAATAATTGATTATATGCTGGCAATACTGAATAACTACACCAATCAAGATTGTTTCGGCTCTGCTTATACACACGATTTTTTGCTATTGTATTTTGCCCTTCGCCATAAGAAAACACTTAATTTCAACTACTAGGTGATTCAGATATAAGTAGTGGGCTTCCACTCCTTAAGAAACTTACTTTTTTATATACACACAATTTTTCGCTATTGTATTCCGTCTTTTCCGTTAGAGAAACGCTTATTATCAACTATTAACAAATATTCATGTAAGTATATGGGGGCAAGTCCCCTCTATCCCCCTCCGACAACTTTCCTTTGTTCCTGCACGAACACTTTGACTACTTTTCGAGCGACACCTCATGAATGTCATCAGATATATTTTTGACATGCACTCACACGCAATTCCTGGAGAGCGAGAACATCCGTAGTATGTTCCTATTGATTGAATCACACAATGTTTATGCCAAGTTTGCTGTTGCTAATGACTGAAACAATGGTAGTAATGTGAAAAATTAATTTTACAGAAAATAGGATGGCAACACTGGTAAGTGGGTAGCTTGGCAACGTAGAGTATCTCAGTTTTTCTATTGTGTTGAATAATATTTAGGCCAATTTCGGTGCAGCTAGGTCTAATTGAATGAAAGCAATTTGAAGAATTGATTTTTTATAAAATGGGCTTTCAACACTAAACCACTGCACCAATCACGACGGTTCAAGGGGTTTTGAGCTAGTCTAGGTAAAACCTTTCCAACCTAATGCACCTCTCTAACCCTCGTGGTTCCTGAGATTTAATTTCTGGACACGGACGGACAGGCACCATGAGCGGGACTAGAAAGTCCCCTTAAACTATATCATTATTATGAGGGGACGTAAAAAAAACAAGTACAAAACGGGCTCTCAGGTCAAATTAGGAAGGGAAGTCGCCGGAGTTTTCATTTGGAAGAGTGTAAAGCGAAAATGGGGTGAGTAGAATTTTTCATGGTTTCTATGTTTTTTAATAAAAATATTTGAGGATGTAAATTTGGAGAGGTGACACCACACATTAGGAGTGTGTTGCACAATCACTGTGTTTGGGAGCCCCGTAATACCTCACTTAGTATAATCAATAGGAGGACTTGAGCCTTCGGACATCTCAGTGCCGGACGGAAATCAGAACCGAAATACTACGCCATGGTTGGTGAGTCAAGATGACCGAGAAAACAGAAAGAAAACCCTAAAACAGAGTTTTGAACAAAAAAAGGGGAAATTAAGTTTTGAATAAAGGCCGGAAACCTGTGTTTGAACAGAAAACCGAAAACCCATGTTTGGAGAAAAAACCGATGTTTCAACAGAAAAACCGAAAACCGGTGTTTCAACAGATAAAAACAAAAACCGGGGTTTGAACAAAGACCGAAAACCAGGGTTTGAAGAAAGACCGAAAACCTTGGTTTGAAGAAAAAAACACGAAAACCGGTGTTTGGAGAGAAAAACGAAAAGCGGTGTTTGGAGAGGAAAACGAAACCGGGGTTTGAATAGAAAAACCGAAAACCGGTGTTTCAACAGAAAAAACGAGAACCGGGATTTTAACAGAAAAAACGAAAACTGTGGGTTTAACAGAAAACAGGAAAACCATTTTCTGAACAGAAAAAACGAAAACCGGTTTCTGAACAGAAGAAAACGAAAACCGGTTTCTGAACAGAAGAAAACAAAAACCGGTTTCTGAACAGAAAACCGAATTGTCAGTTTTTGGTTTCTAAATAACCGGTTTCCGGTTTAAAGTAAACCGGTTTTGCCTATCCGATTTGGCCTTAAAGGCCTATATATCCGATTTGTATACAAGATACTGTATGTAGCTTCGTATACGTCTGATAGTAAGAGCATGAATGTTCAATAGACATTTTTGTAAAGTTTTCCTATTCTGTTTGTTTTAATTGCTCCACAATGGCTCATAGTGCAAAAAGTGTCGCATTTTCCATTAATCCACTATACACTCAATGATTTAGGAGTAATGTTTTAGCATAATTTTAATTCCGTGAGTAATAAAGACAATAAGCGTGCGGTGCAAAAAACTATTTGAACTTTTACACTTATTCAAAGGAGTGAACTTGTTATGATAGATCTTATATACACTGAAATGCCAAAACTCATGGGATAGCGGGAGGAAACTAGTTGACGGCGCTGTAACATCGCGGCAAACTGGTCGAACGGTGCGAAGCAGTTGCAGCGTGGTCAGTTCGACTTCTCTGAGTGAAGTGAAACTTCGTATACAGTGGTAATTGCAACCCGACGGGAATTATCGGTGTTTGAGCGCGGAATGATAGTTGGTGCTAGACGAATGGGGCATGAGAAGTGGCTCTGACATTGAACTTTGCTCACTCCACAGTGTCAAGGGTGGACCGTGAGTACCGCTTTGGAGGCATTACAACACATCAGAGACAACGCAGTGGCCGCCGACAGGTGCTGAATAATTGCAACTGGCGACGTCGTTGCAGACTCGTTCGTGCAAACAGATATGCAGCAGTGCGTGAACTAGCAAGAGGAATCAATACAGGACGTATCAGGATCTTGTCTTAGAGTTCAGTGCAGCGCAATTTGAGCCCCATGAGGTATCGAAGCCGAAGACCGACACTTGCCCCGCTACTAATTCCTGTCAATCGGAGGCAGCGACTCACATGGGCTTGGGAAAATGTGGATTGGGGCTTAGGAAACTGGCAACATGTATCATGGTCGGATGAGTCACATTTTCAACTAGTACGCGCGGATGGTAGGATCCCGGTGTGCCGCAGACCATGGGCCTAAGTTGCCAACAAGTCATTGTGCAAGTGATGGTTCCGTCATGATGTGGAGTGAGTTACCTGGCATGGTTTAGGTCCTGTGCTCCGCTTGAACTAGATATTAGCCGGTCAGCGCTATGTTCAACTGCTTGATGACCATCTCCAATCCTTTATGGACTTCATGTACCCTGCCAAAAATTGGATTTTGCAGGATGAAAATGTGCTATGTCACCGGGACGCAATGGTGCGCCACTTGTTTGACGAATTTCCAACACATGATTTGGCCACCTATGAGGCCGGACGTAACCCTGTTAATTAGATGCGGGATATCATCGAACGGGCTATTCTTGTCCAGGGTCCTCCACCTGCAACAACCACCAAATTCTGTACGGCAATCGAGACTGCATGGCTGCACATTCCTCCAGCGGACTACCAACTACTTGTCGCGTCCCTGCCACATCGAGTAGCTGTAGTTCGCCGTGCTCGAGGGAGTCCCACACGATATTAGGTAGGTATCCCATGATTTCCGACATTGCAGAATATTGTTACATAAAATATTATTGAGGAATAAAATTAAATATGTTGCGACGGCGAGGCATAGCAATACCAACGGAAGACAAAATTGAGGATCTCAGATTTTTTTTGAAATCGTTGTTATAAATCTTACCATGCTATCAACATGGGTATGAATATTTTTTGAAATTTATTGAACATTACTCTCAAGTTGAGCATATTGTAAAGAATTGTTTGAAACATTGATTAGTGTGCCTACACACAATATGAGAGACTATAACTTTTTTATTCCAAGGGAAAAGGTGATTCCAAGATTACCTAACATAGAATGTTAACTAATAACAACTTGTTGAAAATAATCCACAATCCAGGATGAGGACACTTTACCATTTGTAGAAATTTTGTCTTTAATTTTTAGCTCCGACATATTCGGTACCTTATTTTATTTTTAACTGTATTATGAGTCCTTTAATGTCATAATAATTTAATTTTATAAGAACATAAACATTTGAAATTTTTACAACGTGAACAAAAATAGTTTATAATATAGTATCTTTAGTACTGACTCGTGTTATAGTGGCTGTAGAGCCTCATTCCACATTAATAAAGAATTATAATTACAATTATTTATTTCTGAATACTTTTCAACTCCTCCAAAGTTCAAACAATTGAATAGCAGACTGTAAAGGTATGTTTTAATCTAAGCGACTGTAGCGTCTGACACTGAGTTGAAGACGCCCAGCGGCTGACGCGCTAATCCCCCTTGTAATTAAATATCACTGAATAGACTGCATCAACGACTCACCGTGTTAGGGTCTTAGAGGAAGCATACCTTTACTTTCAAAGACACTTTTTCTCCCTTTACACAGCAGAATGTGCGAAATAAATAAAAGGCAAACTTATAATTTTCAATACTGCACTTGACCACAATCAACCCTAGTGTACATCTATGTCAAGTCTAATGCGATGAAACTATTCTAATGTGATGCAACGCAACTTAACCTTAATTAAACCTAAGCAATCTGAAATAAAAATTAAAAAAATGTTAAAAATCTCAAATACAAGAGTCATCTGCAATAAAGCCATCTGTTGTTTTGGGATCGATGCTACTACTATGATAGTGATATTTCCAGAAGGCTTGCTTGTTTTCAATTTAATTTTAGTTAAGGCCTCTTGGCATCTGTGGTTCAAGCCGGGATGGGGTAGGTAGTTAATGCAAAGACCTTTCGTAAGGTACCATTCCGGCATTCGCTTTTGAAACTGAGTAAAACGCTGCAAAACCTTATTCAGGATGGTTTCAGGACGGTTCGTGGGTTTGCACTCATATGTCTATCGATTGCTGTTACGTTACCGTCTCGACCACGAGGAATGGGTAGGCCCTATGAGTACTTAATGTAAACTAAATTCAAAATGCGGAATATTTCATCTTCTTAAAACGGAAAGGGTACATATTTTTATATGTTTTGATTTTGGCTTTGTTTAGACAAAGTAGCCGGTGTTGAAGATGGTTTAATATTTTCAGCTTACCCTTTTAGTGTAGAATTTTCAATCAAAAGGAGTAGTTTTCAAACAAGCGGCCTCACCTAGGATACAAAATGTGATCTTTCTAGATGAAATTCCGATGTTTTGGGATGAAATTTTTCCTTCATTCTTGAAAGAACGAGTTCTTTTTTCTCAGAGTGGATCATAATGCATTATGATGCATTAGTCAAGTTTGTTCACCTCCATTTGTTACCATGAAGGTGATCGAAAGACGAAGCCGTAATGTGAAATTTATCGCGTTTAGGTAAAAATGTCAACTTTTCTTAGTGGCAAAATATACCAGAAGAAGTCAAGAATAATATATATACAAGTAATCTTTAAACATTGTCCTTAAGTACTTGACGAGACGAAAGAGACCCTTCTGAGGGTGTTCTCTCTCAGTTGGCCCACTCGCTGAGGGGATAAGTCGTTAGTTCGCTGGCCGGAAGGTAGTAATTTCATTTTATTTAGTTTTGCCACATTTAATTGGGTAGTTTTCATTTTCAAAATATGCAAATTGTATCTGAGAAAAAATAGATGGAGGAGATTCATCTAAAATGATTGTGCCTACATTTCCATCAGAAAGAACTACCCATAGATCCCATTCTTTTCCTAGCGGAAATTTCTATTTTTGCTGCGATTAACATTTCCTCTGAGAGAGTGGTTCATCTTTCCGTTCATGAAATATTAAATATTCCCTTCAAATCGAGCGGAATTGCGTTCTTCGAATGTATTGTGTGTTACAATATAAGCTAACTTCACTCTATATTCCCTAAATTCATTATGGTCATGAGAATTCACAATAATGTAGGTTTTACATTTCTTGAACCCTCTCCCCATAAAAGAAAACAGTTTTACATGTTCACCTCCTTATGATTTAAGAACAAACGATGGTGTTTCGGATTCATGTCCTTAAGTACTTACGTAGAGTGTTGAATTTTGAGTCTCTATTATTACTAATAATATTATGAGTATTATTACTAATATTCTGTGACGAAATTTATACATAAAACTAAATAACTTTATAGCCCGGACCAGATTATCAGACAAGAAGTAAATCGTTCAGACAAGACTTTCTGTCTGGGCAGCAAAAGATTAATTTGAACCATGACAGACAAACGTTTGATGAAAATAGCTTCTTCAATTCCGATATTTGATCAAACTTGACTGACAGTGTGGAGGCTTGTTCAGTCTGTTATTCATTTTCTGGTTTGCAGTGGTGAAAGAAACATCAAGCAGTGTTTGTTTTCTCTGTAAAGTTTGGAAAGGACTGTTTGATTTTGAAATTGCGAAATCGAAATTCGATTTTTGATCTATCCAAGTCGGTTTTTATATTTCAAAAATAGAATTGCCAGTAAAATTCGAAGCCGATATTTTCGATTGAAATTGAAACAGAAACGGCCTTTAATCGAGAAAACTGAAAATGAATTTTATTTTAGGAAAACGTAAACTAAATTTTATTTTAATGAAAACCAATTATAACCGAGAAATTGGAAAATATTTAAATCCAGAAATCAAAGACTATTTAAGCTGGAGAAGGGAAAATGATTTAAATTTAAAAGGAATGAAAGAGAATTAAATTGAAAAATCAAAATCAAAAACCTATTTCTCGTTATTCAATATTGACTTAATAATATTGTTCAAACATTTGGGTTCACATGGTGGATCTTTTTCTACGACCAGAGAAATTAGTATAGACATCAATGGCTGCTGGTACACGCGATCGGCCTTCTCTGTACCTCCGTGAGGTATTTTGTGTTGTTTGGAACATGCTTCAAAACCTGCCAAGTGCCAACTACCGAAGGACAAACATTGAGTCACCTAGTTACGTCTGCCCGCCTTTGCCCCGCTTTAATGTAAAATTTACACGCCACCGGAACTCATCTGTTAAAAGTTTTGCTGCCGCATTTGACCTTTTGGAGTTACCAAACTCTTCGTAAGTGTTTCACCAGAAATCTAGGACAACCGTTCAATACTTTCGCGTACAGAACCTTGTACACTATCAGATGCAATGACTGGTGCGTGAATGAATTCTCCACATGTTCTTTCGTAATTGACTCTGTCTTATAGTCTTCGAGAGGGATACTAATTACATTAAGAGGAATAGCATTTTCTAACTCAAATTATGATTGGAATCATTATCTATGAATACTTATTTATTTATAAATGAAACTTAAATACATGATACAGAATCACATAATACAGTAATCTGAACAAAAGGTCTGTTTTGAACGAAGGTAGAATGATTAAAATAAAAGAATATTGAACACATACATATTAGCAGACTTTACAATATACGAGAACTACACAATAATCCACTCCTAATTCGAGACCAACACAATCAAGTCTTATAACCATAAAAATAAGCTATAACTTTCCCAATGAGGGAAAAGAGAAAGTGATAAATTTAATTAACAGATTGTGGTTTCAAATGTTATACTACTTTCGAATATTTAGTTCCTTCTGTATCAACTGAGTCGCAATTTAATTTTAAAAAAATCCATGTTGCAGAATTATTTAAGTAGCTCTATTACAGCCACAGAAACCTTGCTCAAATATTTCTTCATTTTACTCGAGGTAGTCATATAGTGTTTAGTTTTCTCACGAACAAGGCTTTTGCTCTCTGTAAATGTACTGAATATTATTTTTTATAAAAAGAGTTCGTTGATATAAGCCAATCATTGTTGTCCGTAAGTTATTTGTATTCGTATGTTGACATCCTAAATAACGTGAAAATCGAAGAAAAACATTTGATGGATCTGTTCTTTTCCAACTCTATTTTAGTATCAATACGAATCGTATTATGTTTAAAAAAAAGATTAATAAAACAGAGCATTTTAAAAGGCAATCTTGAAGAACATTATACCATACAAGTGGGTTCCTTCTGTTTATGAATTTATAAATCATTTTATAGCACACATGATTGCCTCAAAACTGAGTCAGTTACTGTCTCTATTTCAGAATCGGCCGAATTTCAGTTTAAACCTTATATTCTTGACATATTCTCATCGCCATCTCTTCAGCTGATGGTTATGCATTCTTTCGCATGTTCATTTCAGAGGCAGAAGGGATCAATGTTCAGATTTTAATGTGAGTCTAGAAAGTAAATTATAGACACATAGTCACTTAACGACTATCATACATATACTTATTTTTCTTTATTTACTAGAGTTAGTGCCTCCTTTTCCAATTATGATAACTTCGCTCCGGAGAGAAAGCGTGACTGAAGAACATGTCATCGTGTTCAATCGATTATTTCTTTATCAAATAGGAAACGTTGCGTTATCTTATGCTATATTCGTAATTAATTCAAAGCTCAATGAAAAGTATTTTAAGGGTTATGTTACGAATCTATTTTACTATCTTCTGCTTCTTGTTGCAACACCTACATCTCAGAGACCTCGATACATTTGGCATATCCCTAAGGCAACCAAGTATAGAAAGTGAGGAAATATACCAAACATCAGGACATCAGTTAATCATTGAAATAGGGGGCCACGGTGGCTCAGTTGGTAGAGCGCTCACCTCGATCCCTGCTCAAGCCATGTGGGCTTTGTGGTGGACAAACACCGTGTGCGTGGGTTTTCTCGGGGTGCTCTCATTTCCTCCCACTTTCTTCATTCCACTCATTCATCCCATCATCCATACGGTCTGAGCCATAGTTGCCTAAAGGCCTTAATTCAAAATTCAAATTCAAATCATTGAAATAGTATAGTTATCTAATGAATATATTTAGAAGCATAACGCAAACTGTAAACAGGAACATTAATATAGAGTTGACAATATTGGACTATTATTTTTTAATTATCAAACATTTATTTTTAAAATCAGCCACTTTATTTTGACGTTAACAGAAAACCTACAGTATCAATAATTTTCTAAAATATCTATTATCAATAACGTTGTGGAGTATCGGATACAACTTTGAAATTGCTGTAACATCAAAAATGTGAAGAATCAGTATGAATCATCAAGTCAATAAAAATGTGTTGTAACATAAAAAATCGGTACTGTTGCGACTTACAGTATGCGCTACCAAGATGATTTGTCAGCATGACCTTGAAACGCTGCCGTCAGCAACAAATTTTGGTATCAGCGAAATATTTGGGACTTTCAGCATTGGCATCAGCATCTTGGACTTCAAACACATGCAATCAACAAGTATCAGCAGAAAGGTTTAATAACGCATTCGTTAATCATACAGTTACAATAAAGTTTCAGATGACGCAGCATGATGCTATATTTAATCAGCATTATCCGGTAAGCTTCATTTTACATTCCAAAATCAATATTTCTGATACCTTTATTGCCAGCAACAATCTGAGTAAATTATCAGTCCTTAGTCGGGGAGATAAACCACATTTGTATTGCTACCGTTATTCATCGAGATCAGATCTTCAGTCATCCCAATCATTCTTTATAAGAATCATCAAAGTATTAGTATAATTTATATTATGAATAAGTGAGTATTAGGAATAGGTTAGTCTAATATAAGTTTCTATCCAAATACGATTAGATTAGGTTCATGCAAATTAATAATATTTGCAAATCCAGTGGCCGTTATAGACTATAAACAGTATTAAAAAAATGTGTGTAAACATAGAGCAATGCACATATCCTTCAACTGATATGTCATGCAGAGTACATACAAACACTAAACATGTAGTAACACAATCTAGCCTTTATTTAAAGAATCATCAGTATCAAGTATGCTATGTAAAACAGAGTTATTTCAGTGTAGAACGGTTTAGTAAAAGACATTCAATAGCTTACGTTTGATTAGCATACGCACAGTAAGGTTAGATTCCTTTAGGTTTGTCCGCTTTAAATATCTCAAAACGAACACTAATCAAAAGCATTCAAACTAGCATAAAGTGCTGTTGTAATACATTATTTCCATTATCACAATTTCAGTAACTCACTGGCGAATATATAGTTCATTAACCTTTAGTGCTCACAACAATGTAAACACAGCATTTCATAAAGTGTTCCATGCACATCTTACAATCATGAAAATTCATCAACACATTTACCACAATAAACATTAATATACCTACTTTAAAATATATCAGAAGATCCAGTAGTTCTTTTCAATTAATATTTGAA
>JAGDQP010001361.1:0-67281 GCA_022664845.1 Lepisma saccharinum | reverse complement strand
TGACTCACTGCTAAATGTCAGCCATGTTTGGTCAAACATGGGTCAAAGCGTAACTTTGAAACTTATTATTCCATATCACCAGTTCAACACAGTAATATTCATTGTCATTTCTGTGACAAAAAAGTTACGTCAAAGTTCTTAAAGGTAGTTCAAGTCTTGTTTTATCATCTGACTTGGGCATGCAATTTAGAACACATTCCAAGTTCTAATTGGGGTTGCAGAGAAAGATTTCAAAACACAGAAATCTGCGTTTGAGGAGATCTGATTCAAGCATCGAAGAAGGATTGAGAATACCTGCAAGAAAGGGTCGTTCTCAGTTCAGGTCCACACAGGTATGGTGACTACATTACAGGAATGTGCTACTTCAGGTGACACGTAGGTCCGGGAGACCCTCCACAACAACAACACATAACATGTGTAGATATCGATTAACGAGAACGTTATAATTTCAGTCGATACGTAGATAAAACAGTAACATTTCTAATGAACGCGTGGATCACAGTTACCAATAGTTTGAGTATGAAAAAAGAATCAGCAAGGTAAGTGCCCAGATTTCTTTCGGAATATCAGAAACGTGACAGAAATGTGATTCTTGCCAAGTGTGAGGACCCTAAAATGAAACAGCAGTCGAGACAATCGAAGCTCCCCTATCTCCGAAACGTTCAAGGCAGCAAAGTCAACAGGAAACATGATCACTAGCGTTCTCTGGGAGTTGAACGATGTTGGTTGAATTTTTGCCTAAAGGCTACATAATTACAGGTGATTATTACACTCAAATGCTGATGCAATTGCGTGTAAAAGTCATAGCGAAACGACGTGCTAAACTTCGAGAGAGGGGACTTCTTTATTTGGACAATACATCTGCGCAGAAGGCTCACGTTTCCCATGACTTGATGACCATCTGTGGTTTCAATAGTAATCTAATTCTCCCTATTCTCGAGATATGACACATACGGAATTCTATCTACTTCCGTACCTGAGAAAAGAAGGTTTGCCATTTTAGTGATGATGATGAAGTTATATGCTATGGAAGGGAGTTTATTTAAGTGAAACCCAATACAAGACTACTGTAAGAACGGGGTAAAATTACTCCAAGAATGTTGTGTTAAGTGTGTAGATGTGAGAGGTGATGATTGAGTTGAAAAATAAATCATTGGCCTGATTCCGGCTTTCCTTCTGTATTAAGCCGGGAACTTTTCAGACACACCTCAATTTTATAGAACTAGAAATTAGTGCAACAAATTTAGAATGTGTAAGAACAATAAAATATCAGAAATATTTCACTATGTACAGTAGGGGTAGAAAATTACTTTTATGTCATGAATGCGCACTAGTTAGTCATGTTAGTTACTGTTTCAATTGTCAAAATTACTCTCTATATCTTGTTACACGGTTAGTCTACATTATCACAGTACAATTATCGTTCACAAAACAAAGGCTATCTACTGTAGAACCTAGACAATGATTACATCTTTATATTCTATTGTTTCGAGTCCTTTCAACAATATGTTAAATAGTCATTCATGATCTCACAAGAAAGCGGACTGACGACATCAGAATTCTCTATGTGTTGGCTTTGTGAATCACTGAATCGTTGACATGTTCAACCATGATGTAGTAGTAGGCGTTGGATTCAGAGGGTTTGTTGTTTGAAATTGAATCAATATAACAAGGTATGTAGTCACTGCACCAGCAATCTGAAATAATATAAAATAAACGTTCAATTAATACGTGTAGAGAATTGACACGAAATTGAAAGCGTGAACAAGAATATGAAACAGAAGTCATTATAGTATGGTCATTCCATGTGAAGTGGATCCATTTCAGAAATCCTCCCGCTTTTCCACTTCCAATTTTGCTGAAATTTTCTATAAACATTTATATACATTTGAGAGGACTATAACTATACACAAAACCTGATTAGGAAAATAAATCAGCACTCGTCATGCAATGGCCCTTGATTTGGGGACATGTGTAATTGTCGAGCGCTTCTTGAGAAACAAACAGGTAATTTTGAGTCCAAATCAAAGCAAAATTCTGTAAACTTTTGTTACACGGATAACTTTGTAGTTACTCGCAAAATCACAATACTTAGACCCCGCAGTGTCAGATCAAAATGATCATAACATGTGTATCGAGTAATTTGTGAACATGATTTTAGCTAAGTGTTATTCCAAACATATACAGCACCGTCTTAAGATATTGTTGTTTCTAGCTTTGTGTTAACATGCCATGGAGCTTTCTAAATAACAGAGCTGCAGTTACCCGTTTTAATAAGATGATGATATCTATATTGAAACTCCAGACGTAATGGTTTATTTGTACATAGTTTTAAAGCATGATAACCAAAGATCATCTTCTACCATTTCCTTTCAATCAACACAATTATAACAAGCGGATCATTAAATACTAGAATAGTAAATATTGTGAGCGTGTGGTTCCAGTTATGGGAAAACAGCCATCTCAAATATTAAAATAGCTTCGTATGTTGCGACACTGGAGGCATTATGTCACGATATCGCAAAACTAATATCAAATTAACATAATATTAACATGCCCTTTCCATTTCTCTTATGGGTTTTGTTTGTTTGTACAAAATTTCACTACTACTGCTGTAAAAGTCAATCCTGAATCTTTCATATTTATATATAAACAGGAAATTGAGACAAAGTTTATTAAAACGAACGTCCGGAACAAAATCAAACCGTTTCAACAGTTGACAAAATATGAAGTTAAAATCAATAAGGATGAAAAACTTTAAACTATTAAAGTATTAGATCTCTAAATTAAAATACATAGCAGACACATCGGATTCTCGTGCAAGGAACAAAATCACATTAGAGATGTAGTACGGTGGTACTGCCATACCGTTTGATATCGCCACTTTATACAACCCTTAAAGAAAAACGAGATCTTACCGAGCACAGAAGTGTAAAATCCAAAGAGAAAAATCCACAGGCTGTGAATCCTATTCTTCTATGCAGCAGTTGCGAGGAGAAGAACTGAATCTGTAAATAAGAAAAAATATTAATAACTGAAAAAGTACCAATTTTGTATAAAAAGTATAAATTTTAAAAGTTTCAAAATAATTCATTTAACTCCTTTTTTTGTCTTTAATATGGGAAGGACGAAGCAAAATGCTAATTTTGAACTTTTAAAGCGCTTTCCTGTAAAATCAATAAAGTGAACAAAGCATATTGTTTTCCTGTGGTTTACAATTTTTTCCTAATGGGCATTATAGAGGTAAATCAAATAATACGCAAACACAAGTTTATTTGATACTTGATATTACCATCACAGATTTAAAATAACAGGGAATGATACTATTATTTTCTCAATGAGAGCATCATTATTATTGGGGTGATGAAAGATTCATATGTAGGCCTAATGTAGATTGTAGATACACTAATTAGTTTACTAGCTTCTGGAAAAAGGTTTAGAAAAGTCATCTCTGCAAGAAAAGGCAAAAGCGTATTTTGAACCTGAAACCATTTTCTATTTTAAAGTCATATTCTATATTTAAACTTTAAAACTGTTCTTTATATTAAAACATATGTTCAAAACAATAGACGGAGTAGTGAGTGAAAAGTCAGCAAAATGAAAGGGGGAGAAAGAGCGTAATGATAATTGGAGAATTCATTTCGGAATCACTTTGGGTATATATTACGTGCCACAAGCTGTTATGAGTTTTAAATTGATGAGAAACTTACTGTCATACAAAGAGTGTCAGTAGCAATTCACAATAGGTGCAACGAAAGAGCAGTACATAAAATTATTTTGTCATTGAGACTAATTTGATACTGTTTAAAACATGAACGTTGATATTATTTGGATACGCCTGTATACTCACAAACACGGGAACAATACAAATAATTTGTGATTTATCTTACATTTATGAGATAAACAGGAATCTATGGGCTAAACCCGTCACATATCTAAGAAATGACATAAAGCAAATTTAAGTATTGTTGACTGCCTGACCCGTGTCAATTAAATAAACATAAATGTATTGGCCTCGAAATACATCGTTTCGTGAATGTACTGATCAAAGTCTCACTTTAAAACTATTATCAAAGACACTTAAAATGGTTACAAGTCAACAACTTTGTTAACGCATCTGGAAAAGTAGGTGAGAGGGGGCACCTTTGAACACAGTGTTGGGCAAATTTAATTTTGCTTCCTCACACTCACAAAATTTGTTTACTGAGATAAACAACATATGTATGGGAACTTATACAGCTCGCCGAAGAAAATGACGTACTTCATTGTTACCTTAAAACAAGGACAGGAACTGGAAGGCTATTGTTCAAAGGCGCCCCCTAGGGGTTAGATTTGAACAAGGGTGGGGTAGTTTTGAACATGGCTGGTGCAGTTTAGAACAGATCCTTAATTTTATTACAAGAACATTTATTTTCTTTATAAATGCTTCTAAAAACAAATACGGAAGCAGAAGAAAGTAAACTAAAGTTTAATTAACCATACAGAGAATATAAACTACGCAGTTGTTAATCAACTTTGAACTTACTTGTTTCTTTGTTGTTGTTAAGAAGATTGCATAACCATTAGGCTTGCACAAACTTTGAACTCGTACAAATTTTGTTTAAAATGTTACACATAGCCTAATGTAAATGCTTTTACACTGTTAATATGTTGCAAACTAATTTTCTTCTCAACAGTAAATTTTAGCTGTAGGGACATAAGCTGATACCTAGTTCAAATCTGCCCCAGTACATCGAATTACGCACATTTTGTTATTATGGGAGAAGGAGAGGTGCTTATCAGACAGCACCAAGGACAGTTTAATGTGTGAAGGAGTGTAGTTACTACGTTTGTAAACATGGAAAGACATGCTACAGTTTTCTTCTCTCCAGAAGCTTACAACTTCTGAGATGAATTTTTACTTTGGTACCCACAAATTACATCAAGTAGAATACTTCGCCAGGTAACGCACATAAATGGCGAGAAACAAATGACAGCTGTGTGGCATAATGTTTGCAATTTATAACTGTTGGAAAAAAGAAATTTCGTTTTATAAATTAAATATTATCTCTTATGTTCTAGGGTACCCTCCCTATACCTAAATTAATGACTGGCCATAAACCATAAATAACGACCATCACTGATAGGCTATTTTAATGTAATAGTAGGTGAAGGACAAGATGAAAATCTAGTAAAAAATACGGACTCATAGAGATAAACCCAAGACGCTGGAGATTTGTTGATTTTTATAACGAAGCTTCAATGGCTGTTGAGAATACGTAGTTTAAACAATATAACACAACAAGATATACCTGGATATGCGCAGATAAGGAGAGGTTGCAGATCGACTACATAGTTATTCAGAATAGGTTTAGAAACTGTTTGAACAATGGAGAGTCTGTTATTGGAACAGATATTCACTCTGAACATAAATTGATCTTAGCGCAGATAGACAGAGAACTGAAAAACATAGCTAGAAGAAAAACAGGAATGAGAAAATGTGCATTGAGGAGATTCTCAAACAGGTGTTAAAAATAAATTTACGGAAATGTTCGAATAAAGTTACTTAAGTTCGGTAGGACCAGATGTCAATGTTAAAGCATTGTTTGCTCGATGTAGGAGAAGAAGTAATACGATATCAAGAGAAATAAGAAAGAAGGGCTTACAGGAGAAACAATGAGAATGGAAGCGTATAGGTACAGAATAAAGTAGAAAATTGACTAAGGAGCTAATTGACAAAAGAAATTAAATAAAATACAAGATACGATCTGATGTACAAGGAAGAAATAATGATAAAATTTGGAAGAAAAGGAAAGCGAATATGTGTGGTGATTGGAGTAAAAAAAGTAGTGAACCCTTTAAAAATAGGAAAATATAGTGGAATGATGTAAAAAACATATAATAACTGTATAAAACGTCCCAACATCCACATAGATTAAAGTAGAAGATGTTATGCCGATAAAGAACTCAATAGAATATTTAAGAAGATGAGATAATGAGATAAGAATTGTAATGCAATGGGTGTGGATGCTCTTGGAAATGAAATGATAAAAGCATAGAAAAACGTATGTTACGAGATTTATCAGTAACGAAAATGGCCAAGTGATGTTTAAGAAACAATAGTAATACCATTAGAGAAGAAGAAGAAGAATTCAGGATATTAAGATTTCCGAGCTATCAGCCTAATAGGAATAGCGCACTGAGGGAAGAATCTTCTGCGAGTATTAAGCAGAAGGTTACAATGTAGGGTGAATGTAGCAATTAAAGAGGGATATTTTGAACTTCCTAAAGGGAAAGGAACAAGGCAGTCTATTGGTTCTTGAGAATAACAGGGGAGAGAGAGAGATCATAGAGAAAGATAAGGAAGTTGACGTAGCATTTGTTGATTTGGAAAAAGACATTCGATCGAATTAACTAGAAAATTTTAAAGTCATAAAGAAAGTGAAATAGAAAGATCGAATATTATAAACAACTCTTATTTGCACCAACGATTAAAGGTCAAATTAGACGACGATTTATCAGAACGAAGAGCAATATTTAAAAGACTGAGACAGGGATGTTGTTTCTTGTTCACTTTAGTTAATATATGCCCAGAAAAGAGGCTGTCAGGCAATTCTTCGAAAGGGAAGAAGAGGTTACAATCCAAAGAAGCAAAAAATAAATGCATTAGATATTCATATGCTATGGTTCTTCTTGCAGAAAACGGGACATGACTTAACAAGATGTCAAAACAGTGGCGGAAAGGCGGTGAGGAAGGTGGAATTAAAGTAAACGTAAAAGAAACGAAAGGGATGGTTATTGGAAAATATCGAATCATAAAAAACATGAAAATTGGAAGAAAAAATGGAACAGGTATCCAGTGTCAAGTATTTTGGTAGTATTATAAGTGACGATATAAAAAGTTAAAAACAAAAAAGGCAAGGAAACAAATGTGCGACATAAAGAAGTACAGAAGTGGATAGGCTAGAGACGAAAAATATTGGTTACAATAAAAGAAAAGGAAACCGGTTAGGGCATTGGGTACGGAGTGGTTATATACTGAAGAGTAAGAAGAGAAATCTAACTTCTTGACAGTATTGAGGATAAAAATAGTATGTATATACATTAGGCGGAGCCTAATGTAAATATTGCGCATATAAGCTACCGCTGGATTTATCAGCGATCATTCTATGTGGATAAGCAATGTTCCGTTTGCATCTATACCTTTCAAGCGACCACTGAACAAATTCCTAGGCCTAGTGGCTCTTGAGTTGAAAATCCCTCCCCGTATCACGATACCCGCGCCTGTAATTTAGGTTCACTATACGGGTTTGAACTAATCTAGCGAAGACAATTTTGATGACACTTCAAACATGTTTATAATTTTAGAAGTTCCTAAGTTTAAAGTTGTCCCCATCGAAACTCGTGATCCGCCCCTGTTTGAACTCCTGTAATGTGAATGATCTATATGGGTTTGGATTTGTCTGGCGAGACCTTTCCTACGACATTTTAACCACCTTCCTAGCCCTTGTAGTTCCTGAGTTAAGAGTTGCCGACAGACGGAAGGACAGAACGTTTATATAAGGTTTCACAATGCTTGCTGCTTTAGCCTACAAGGAGAACAGAAGATAAAGAAGAATGAAAATTGCTTAGCTTGCCTTGAACGACCTGCCGTTTTCGATAAAACGCTGATAATGATGATAAAGCGAGTGAGGTCAAGGTATAGAACTAGAATGGAAACAAATAATTCGACACAGAAAAGTAATAAGCTCATTAATTATACTTAAAACGTCATAAATACAAATTGATATTGTGTGGGTGAGTTTCATCATCCTTTGTTAAGAATTTAACGAATCATTCTTAAGTTTATAAATTTAATGTAGTTCAAAACTCTTAAAGTTACATATCACAGATTGGTTAAACTCACTCCATATATATTTTTGTTTAATTATGTGGCCGGCTTTTATGCAGTGTCTACCTGAAATAATGGCAACAAACTTCGAGAGATGATTACAACAAAACAAGGAAAAAGTTCATTTGAAGTAATTTAGACGCATGCGCGGTGTCCGAGCTATCGGCGCTTCAAGTTACGGCTGCTTCGTCATAAACAACATAATGAGATAAGCTGTGTCGGCTAAGGAAATAACAGAAGAAGTTGTACCCATATATCAATTTAAGTAATGTTTAAGATTGAGGGAATACCCCATAGATAGGTTTCGCAACATAATAATTTTATTCTCAAGGAATTAAATGGTTTCATAGAGGAAGCAAAGAAACCAACGCACTCTAAGTGCATTAGCCAGTCATAAACATGACAACATGGACTTATTGTGAGTGGACATAAAATACATAGTTTTGGATATGATATGCACGGTGATATAGTCAACAGCGAATCCAAATAATCTCATATAATATACGTTCCATGCGATATACAACGTATGTCTATCTACAAGTAGACAAACAAATTATTCTCAGTTACTAATAGCAACATACAGCTCCTGCTTAATTTCTTGTAAACATTGACCACTTGAGAACAGCACTTACTTGATTGACAGTATTTACTTCTAAATAGTTTGCATAATAATCAAATCATGTCCTTTGAAACATTGAAGAATGTTGAAATTGGTCGTTGACAGATTTCGTGTACTTCAAGGAATGTTAGGTTCAAAACTGTCCTTCCTTGGTTCAGATCAGGAAGAGACCATGGTACAAACAGATGTATTAGCAATGAGGTTTAGAAATTTAAAGACAGGCAATAAATATCTTCATACCTTATATTGTTAACAACAATAAAATAAGTTATTTCCATTTTACCTCTTCTTTCGTCTCAGCATCCATTGTTGGACTCCTAATTTTATGCAAGATTATTCCGGTGCGTTTAGCCTGAAAGCAAGAAATTAATTTTAAGATATTTAATAGAAAAAATGAAGTCTTTAAATAATATACACTGTGTATCTAACTAGGTGAAAAAGTTTACTAACTGGGAGAGAAGTTTGTACAGGGTGATATAATGTAAGTATATACTGTGAACCTTGCGTAGTATATTGGAAGATTCCAGCCTTTATTCGTAGCTAGACAGATAAAGTTTCAAAGGAGGAATAGTGTCACAAACATCGTAAAGCTGGAAGTTCCAAATTGAATTATGTCAAGTCAGGAAATAAGAACATTCAATAGCTTACTTCTGTATTGCACTGTAGTGTTATAATGTTAACACAAGTACATACAAAATCAGGAATGAATTATGCAGTGGATAAGTTATATTCCAACTTACATTTAATTTAATTTACATTGATTTTTTTTGGAATAAAACGTTAAATATATAATAGACGTTCTTCGATATCAACGATAAATTAAAGCAAATGAAACACTATCAACACCAGGATATTTTTGTAAATATCCAGCTAGCGTTTTGCATGTCCATGTACTAAAAAACAACCGACATGTTAGAAGTAATGTCCAAATTTTTACACATATTATATTATGAAAATTATAATACTCACAATTTAGAAATACGTTCAAAAGAAAAACAATTTGGCTATTACGATAAGTACACAAAACGTAACCCCAGTTAGAATTGGAAGAACAAACTGTAACACAATCATAAATATTAACAATGAGGAATGCGAAAACATACCTTCCGAAAAGGAAATACGAAATACTAAATTTAGTTGGTACAATTTGAAACCCAGGACCCATATGATACTAAACCTGAACTTGGAACAAGAATCATATTAAGATTCCAAGCGAAGAGGTCTATCAAACGCACAAACACTATTGTTATAAATATTTGTCTGCACCAACATTACAAGGCTTTTGAACAACAAAACAATAAAAAATAATCCAAGAATGCATTGTTTGGAGATTCTGCAAAATTAGACAATCGTAGCACGTTCATGATTTGAGTTCTTGATACCTAGAAAATATTCTTGAAATTCGAAAAGAAAGTCAATACTGTACACGATTCCCCAACAACAAATGCCTGGACAAAAAGACGAAATAAATTTCTTTTTATTGACCAATCGAGCTTTAGATATAAATTACCTGATTAGCATTACAGTCTGAAGTACTTGGAGGCAGTTAATTCAACCATAACTTGTAGAACAGCACAAACAGACAAGAAACATGCATAATGCAAGATAAGTTACAATAGAGATTTAGACGCACTCATAATTGCAAGAAACTATTTGTATAAAAGGACAAATCTAGAATATTTTCTGCAAGTTTATTACTTTCGTTTCTCGAGTTTTAGGTGGCTAGACGAAAAAGGGAACATGTGAATTCTGATGACATGTGCACACTTTTTGTGTTACACATAAAGTACAAAATAAATCTTGACCCAATAAGATGTAGAGTATCTTTTTACATTGAAAATGATCTCCACAAATGATAATGGAATAAACACTAAAAAAATTAAATTAGGAAGAGATCAAAGCGATTTAATTGATCCGCGAGTTGTTGTTGCGTTTGAGCGTCATCCTCATCCAACAAAGCTTGCAATTCGCTGTCTGCAAACTATTTCGGTGGTCTTCCACGTTCTTTGTTTCTCAATTCAAAATCGCCACTTTTAAATTTTGTAAACCACGGATAGCACTGTGACTTACCAAGAGCATGATCACCGTAAACTTTGACAAGCATGCGATGCGATTCTGCAGCAGTTGTCTTCAAATGGTAACAAAAAATCAATGCTGTCCGCACACCGTAGTTTGTAGGTACAAATTGCGCCATGTTCAACGCTATTAAACACTACACTATGACATGAAACTTGTCTGATTGTGAGTTCCAAATCGTTATCAGCAGTCAAAACATGCAAGTGGCGCCAAGGACGCAGTTTTACGGTAACCACAGTGACAGCTAACGCCGTCTATGCACAAATTCCGGTTTCATATTTACACGCCTGGTATATGACCACAACACCTATGATTTACTGTTTTATGTGACTCTAGTGGATTTGCCAGCTTTTTAATAGGATTACAAGGCTTGGATATAGTTTATCCGAATTGGCCATTTCAGAATAAGAATGTAACAAAGAAGGACATTAGAACACAAACAGTGGGAATTAATTTTGATACTGACAAGACAAGTGTAATTTAGTTCAAGCTGATTTTTGAGAAACGGATCTGTTAGAAGTTTTCAAACAGAACCAACAATATTTGAGAGAAAACTCTACTGTACTACAATAAGTATCCAAGAATTTGGAACAGTTTGTGAAAATTATCATAGATTCAAAGGATAGTGTTAATGAATTATTAACTAAGCAAGAATACAAACAAACAGACAGTGACCGTATTCCAGAACAAGTTAAACAGATACAAACGAATACGGAATCGGTGGAGTCAACAGTGATTTCGTCAGATCAAACATCAACAACAGAAAGATCATCGAAAAAAACAAGCTGTTATCTACGGGAGAAGGATCAAATCAGAATAACGATATGGAAACCAAGCCTCACGAACAATCAAAAAATGGGATTAATATCAGCAAATGGATCAATGATCATGGATATTCTCACATAATGATCAACCCGTATTTTAATCATCAGTTAAATAATTAAGAGGAACTTGTGAGAACGGGAAGGTTTAATTAAGGACGCTAAACAACTAATGGAAAATTTGTAACATAGATTGAATTACAAATACTAATCTACATAGCCAAGTGATAATTTATCTTACGTTTTATCAATAATAGTGCCATGATCTGATACTATGTATTGTACCAGTGTATGAACAGATATGGGAATATGAAAGAATTCACCTTAATGTAAACGTTTTTTGTGTTGGGAAACAGCGGAAAAAGTTATTTTCAAACAGTGCGGAACGATACAATGTAAAGATAATTTAATGGAGAAGCGATAAACTTTATAACTTAATCCCCTAATCATCATACACAGTTAGATGAAATGTATTAAACTAACTCTATTATAATAAACGATTAATTTTAGATATCCCCCTGATCTTATTTATATTTTAATAATTACTGGATGGCTTTTAGAAACCTCATTTGATTAGTTACAAAGCTATTCAATTCTTATAAAAAGAAACAAAAAGACGCAACAGAATTATCAATGAGATCTTTTAAATTTTAATCACTCATAAAGGTTGAAAAATAGTTTCTTGGTGGTATTTATTGCTTAATTTCATTGTTAATTAAGTGATAATAACTTAAAAATGTTTATTTTTTTTCTGTAATGATAATTTAAAACATGCTATGCTGTCTTCTTTTTTTTGCTTGTTCGTTTAACGATCAATTTGATTAGAGTACATCAAACTCCTTCAAGTTTCGGGTTTTATTTTTACTTGTTTTAAACAGATTGCTTACCTTTCTCACCGGGGAGCTCTTATTTTTTAAAGGGAGGAGAATGTTAAGTAGACATAGTATTATCATATGTAAACCTTTTGTTATAGCTTTATGTATGGGAAACACTGTTATTGTTCCTTTTCGTTTAGTTATTGTTTTTTGAGTGGTAACTATAAACAACTAAGATCTTGGATCTTCTATTTCATTGATCCATTATTGTACATCTTCGCAACTAACATGGTAGACCAAGTGTAGGGCATGTCCAAAGCATGTCTCGAGCAGAGCAGTATAGTTATCAAACCTACAACAAAACAGACTAACGCAATGCAAGTGTAATATCAATGTTTTATACCAAAAGTCATTTTGATCATTGTTTGTTCAATAAATTGCAATCAAATATGAAGATTTGTTTTATTAAATTTACTAAGCTACAGTTTAGTGAAACTTCAATGAGTTATTTGTCCTTGTTTGTTTTAGTATTTACCTTCAATCAAGATATGAACATATCACTTAAGACCGTCTAGTATTCTATGTGTTGTGATGTATTTCAGCATAGTAATTATCACATTTCAACCAATTAAGAGAAAGAAACTCCGGAACTTACGAAGCTCCCAACAACATCCCCTAACTCCAGAGACAGTTCTATAATCCTAAAAATTGATTTTATTAAAGCCAATATATAGAAACATTGCACGAACTCATCAGATTACATACACATAAGAAAAAAGCGTTCAGTACGCTTGTTTCATATGTGGTTTGTAATTTCCAAGTGTGATGCTGGTTTGTAATTCTCAAATGCTTTACCTAAAACAAATGTCAGAGTTAAATTTATCACTACTTCTGAATCAATTGAATTTTCAATTTGAATGTTATTTATGACATTTAGGCAACTGTGGGTCAGACCTGGATAGAATTGGGGAGGGGATGTGTAAGAGAAATCGGACAAGGCCTAGTTTAGAAGCTACCACCCTGGCATTAGTCAAAAGTGACAGCAAAATCTTAGTCAGGATGGCCGGGTGCTGTACTCAACCCAGGACCTGTCGAATACGAAGTTGACTCCAGAATCATGTTACGGTGTCCGTTGAAAACCCAGCCTACCGCTCCCGCCGCTAAAGTAAATGCTAATGGCCCGCAGGGCCACCGTAGCTGGACTTCTAGCTCTAATAAGCTACTTTCGTCCTATGAATAAATTAAAATTGGTATTATATTTTAAAGTAATTTTGTTTTGATAAAATGAACCGGAATGAGCACCCGGGCTCAGGCGACGCCCCAAGCAAGCCCCCAGAAAATCCACTTTTCCCCGTTATTATTTGTGGAAGCCTAAAAGCATTGTCCAGAAGAACAGATCAGTAAAATTGCCAGAATTCAAGACAGGTAAAAGAGAATAAGGTTGTTTAGGTTAATGCAGGTGTTGTGAGTGGTATTTAGTGATGATGTCATCCATACTATTTGTTTGAAATTAAATTGTAAGAGCTCTGCTTCTCATCCATGGCGAAGATTTGAATATGTTGTTATGTTCTCCCCCTCTTGTTGTACTTTGCTTATATTTTCATTTTTAAAATAGCATTTCGTAATTGTCTTCCATTGGTCACATGGCCACCATGCCGCCATTTTTGTTTGAATGTTCTTCCAATCTCATGGTGATATGACATAAATGACTATCATTATTATTTGAGAGAATATCGCACTACACATTGCCATCATAAATAGGTTCAAATTTAAAGAAGTGGGTCGCAGTGGCTCAGTAGCACAGTCGTCAGTTCTGTCGGAGCTCATGCCATATACACTTTGTGGTGGACAAACACCGCGTCTTAAAATAAAATTCAAAATTCCTTTAAAATAGTATATGTATCCTTGAGGCCTCTAAACTGCAAACAGTCAATTCCCTTCAAATAATTTCGGAATTATAATAAGTAAGCTAAAACTAAATTCAGAACAAAAACAGTTACAACTCACCTCTTTGGCGACAACTTCGCTTGAGAATGTCAACAGAAACAGGCGAAATATTAAAACAATTGGCCAGCTACACATTATCGTAACGTAGTGAACATAGCGGTGACTATTTGCGGTATTTCTGTAATGCACCAAAGACCAAGAGAAGGACAATTTTGTTATAATGGGGATGAGTGAATCAACAACACCAGTCAAAATCGGAATTCCAAACCTCGTAACCAATTCATCAATACTATCGCATAACATGTCGTGAATACGTGCAATTCGTAATATTTCAGCCCGTGTAGATAGGAAAGGTAATACTTTTGTTTTGAGATGTTGACGGGATATCGAACGACTATGTTTACATTGCTGCTCCAACAAATGTAACTCTCCTGCTTTGCATGACGTTTGAAGACTTCTGAGGCAAGAATTCAAATGCTGAAAGGATTGGAAGAGCATGACGTTAATTTGAAACACGTGAAGATCAAGAGGTACAGCTGATGCTCTGAGAAGGTAATATGGAACATAAGCAATGGATTTTGATGACTGAAAGAATTCCTGGTAAATAAGAGCATCGTAAATATCCACAGAAAGAAATAAACAGATGTAAAGACTTATGGAGATCTTGAGGAATCTTAATTTTCTCCCACTAGTACCTTCACTAAATGTCCTCAATGATGTGAAAAGTTCTTTTCTATGTTGCACGTTGTAAATACAAAATCCATAAGCTATTATCCCAGAGACAGAGACGATAGTCATATCTATTCTCCAGGCAGCAACTGCAGAGTCCCAAGCAAAGAGACTATGGACTCCGACATAGAAATATAATGAGTCGAAAATAAACATTACGACTGCGCAACTCGCTAAACATAGAAGAAGAATCCAAAGAAAAATGTAACTTAGTTTCCAATTTGACTTTGACGATGGTAAGTTAGATACCATGGCGTTTCAAAGATCTACCTAGGAGGGCAATCTTTATAATTCTTCCAAGCTAGGAAACTATTAACAAATGGTTTATATTATTAATATAAATTAGAATACACGCATCCAAGTATACATCTATTTTAGGTAGAACTAGATGAATACCATAAGAAAGATATACGAAGTTATTTCTGCAATGAAATGTCTCATCAATGCTATGTGCACGTTCGTGATGATGGCAATGTTGATGTCTTTCTTCTTAATATTACTCTGCGTCTAATTGTAATAATTTCTTTGAGTATTTTATGAAACTGAGAATCACGCAGCGGAAAGAAGGTTCCTTTGCAACGAACACAAAATACTGAAACCTATTCAAAGGAAATAATCTGCAATGAACCGCTTGTCATACAGCCAAAGTAATAAGTTGCCTGTAATAGCTTTGTCTCCTCTGTTACGTCGTAGTCCATTAAGCGTATCAATTCTATTTGTCGAGTTCCTTGATAAATTATATTCCTGTCAAACAGTGTACATTTGAGTATTGCATTTGAGTTATGAATGCTATTGTGCATAATATTTCAAAGGTGATTACTAATTGAACACAGAATGGTTTCTCAAAGACTTTACAGAGGTTTCTTCTTTATAAGTCCTTCTCTACGAGAAAACAATAAGAGATGATTGAACGTTACCAGGTCAACTAGTTTGAAATGGAATATTGATTTTATACACAACAAATCTCAACAGGACATGTGAAACCTAAGCAAATGAAGTATATTCCTATTAGTACGTACATTAAATATCAACAAAGAGAAACACATGTATATGTACGAATGTTCCAAAATATGGGGACAATTTTTGACAGGTAATTACCCACATAGAAGCAAGTAAAATATTCCTTTGAAAGCCTATTAAAACATGCATAGTTTCAGAGTTACCGAGAGCAAATCGGGGACGTATCGTTATAAATGACGTCATGAACATATATTGAAAATAATGACTTAAGGCATGTATTAAGAAGTTCAGAAACCATAGTATACAAATGACATTGACGATTAAGAACAAAGTTGGAGGTAGTCTTTCATATTTAACCAGAAATATATGTGACAAAAAATTGTCATATTTTGCACATGGACGCTTTAAGGTCCAAGGTTTATTTATACAAAATATGACAAATTTGTGTCACATATATTTTGGGGCATATGTAAAAGTTTTCACCTTGCCTTTTTTATTCGTCTGTGCCGCTTACATCCTTCGGCTTCTGGACTCGACAATTACATCCCATTTATATTGTAATAGGATGTGTGTCAATAGAACACACGCGACACAACGTAAACAGAGACAAATAGTGTTTACGTAAACGATAAAGTGTAGCAGAAGACGACGACTCCAAGTGGGGACACTTGGAGTTACTGAAGTCATGCCTACAAGAAGAGCTTGAAATATCTATCAAAGGCCCACCAGACACCTAAGGATTATCACTTCATTTCAATCCGAAAAAGTGGTCACCTATTCCACTCTGACTTGTTTGCAATCAGAACCCCAACCTCAACCGCCGACTTGGTCTGGAGTCGGAATACCTAATCCTCTCTGACTTGGTCTGGAGTCAGATCCTATCTATCACTTAACTCCTTACTAAACCAACCTAGATCAGAAGATCGCTACAAGTAAAGAGGTGAACCACTAATATATCTCGATACAGCCCGTGTTCCGGGCGCTCTGTTAATCAACTGTATTATTTTGTATTTAATCGCATATAAAGGAACTTTTATAATAAAAAGTGTCGGTAAAAGTTAACCGTCTCCTTGTTCTTATTTATTAACCACGACGCCATCGATCCCAACGGTCGTAAGGCTCTACCTAAGATCTATTATCTATTATAGCAAACAACAAAATAAAAGATCATAGCGATATTTTTTGGATTTCAAGATAGAAAAACCCAATGAAGTGATGACGGTCGGTGATTTCGGGACGGCTCAGAAGGCATGCTGGTTCGAGTCCTGTTATAGCCCTTTTCCAAGATTTTCCTTAATTTCACCTTGCAAATCCCTGGCTAGTACCATACCGGACTCTGGCCTTTTCGCTAACATTCCTCACGCTTGCTTCCGGAAGGGTGTTCACAAAGAACGTCATCTCTAAAACCTGTGACAGATTTAGGCTCCATAAGCACAAAAATCTACGGAAATAATGACAATACAAGGATAGACGGCTGAGCACTTGGAACATGTTCTTGTATATTTTGATTCTGCGGATATAATGGCATGTCGTGAAAACTTTCCAGAGCAGTTCTATCCTCATTCAGCCATTATGCAAAGAGTCATTATGTATACTTCCACTCTCAGGGTGCCAGTCTAAACCACAGAAAAAGTAAAGAAAACAATCGGTTAGTTACCTCCTCTGTGACAGTTTCCCAAACACAAGTAAGAATCACCAATCGCCAACCTAACATCATTTTATAGGCCACAAAATAAAATTTGCCATCGAAAAGGAATCACGATACATATTCTCTTTCATAATTACTATCAGGTAATATAACTTCGTGCTAATGAGAACGAAATTAGATGCAATGTCAGCAACGGTAAATAAAGATATTTCCCACTTAGAACAAAAGTTATCAATAATATCAAACAGTTTATCACGTGTACGTGTCATAAAGAACCCTGA
The DNA here is from genome assembly GCA_022664845.1 of Lepisma saccharinum. Classification (NCBI taxonomy): domain Eukaryota; kingdom Metazoa; phylum Arthropoda; class Insecta; order Zygentoma; family Lepismatidae; genus Lepisma; species Lepisma saccharinum. The sequence continues at coordinate 49,515 of JAGDQP010001361.1, read as the reverse complement.
TCAACCCCCATTGTTTTCAGAATTTTGATGTTCCAATTTAAGACTAAAATTTAGAGACACTGAATTTCTGAGCCGGGAATTAATCTCTACAAAACATTTGAGAAGCTTTTCACAACAAAACATAATAAGGAATTGAGTATAATCTAGTTGAGTCTCTAAAAATATTACCGAATATGAGACCATCATTAATGCGCCAAAACGTAAACACAAAAAAGATGTGAAAGAAAAATATATATCTAACAATTCTCAAACGTCTAAACCTAAACAATCTACATAAAATATACTTCTCGCAAGCTTCAACCAAAATAAACATTCTCTCCTTCACATACGCATAAAGACATGCTAACATTATGTGCCCTTCATATGCACACAGAGACATGCTAACATTATGTGCCCTGAAAGACAACTGTATTTATATCCAGAAACTATGTAAAACTGTTCGTACTCGTTTGATCTACGTATGCATGTGTATGTTTCAACATCACAAGAGATGTGACTAATAGTAAGGAAAATGGGAGCTACAGAAGGAAGTGGACAATACATTTTCCTTCCTTTACTGAAGTAAGCATAAATAATTTCTCTAACGGTATGAAACGAAATAGGTCTTCACTTGATACTTTATCTTCACTGATTCACCGTATGTGAAGAGACGGTTGTGAATTCGAATGGAATCTGTTAAAACTTATTTTTGACGTTTATAGTCTATCCCGAAAAACTATTTTGCTTCAAATAATAGCCTAAGTATAGTGACTATGTGCTTTCAAATAACTTACAGTCAAATATTGCAACGCACGATAATGGGTAAGACGTTGTAGATAAATACAGAATAGTTTTACTCCGGTGAGCTGCTTCAGTCGGTAGAAATGGTCGTGGTTCTGCTGATGATTAGTGAGGTGACGTCACAGTAGTTCCAGCCAATCAAGATGGACCAAAGCTTTGCGGATGAGGATAAACTTGATATCTATGATCCTTGACCCCGAGAAAACATAATTTCCTCAGGCGAGCTCAGTAAGGTTAAAAACAATACTGGTGAAATGCAGTATCAGTCCACCGAGATGATCGAAGTTGTGATGGAAACTCAGGTACTGCCTAAATTTATTTATGTGCACAAAGTGAAAATATATGTCAAACCGAAGCTTAGGAAAGTTTACCAGTGCTATAAATGTTTTGGTTTTCGTCACAGTGCTGCCATCTGTGTTAAAGAACGGAAATGCGGCACTGCGCCCGGCCATATCACGAAGATTTACCTTGTACATATTCTCAAGCTTGTGTGAACTGCAAATCCCAGGAGTGTGTAAGGAAGTTATACTACAACAGAACATAAATAATCTGATGGAGAAAGAAAACATCTCTTATTACAAAGCTTTAGACCTATTGAAACCAAGGTCAGTTGATATTATACATTCACAAACTCTTACTTATGCCCAAGTTATTTCTGAGAAAGTAACCAAGAAAAGTATTGTTTCTAAGATCATTTCTGACTCTATCACACAACCTACTCAAGGATATATGGTTCCGAAGACATTTAGAAATGACTTATTTGCACACATGTCCGAAATAGAACGTAAAAAAGACAATGCAACGACTACAAAACAAGACATAAACCAGAATAAACGAATGAGACTATATGCTGATCAAAATTCCAAGGATAAAGACGATGTAATCAGTTCAGACAATCCCTGCTTAAATAAAATACTAGACGAAGAATTAGAGATGATTGTACAGCAAGAGTTGCAACAATTAAATAACATCCAAAGTAATACGCAAAAAGAGGTATCTTTAGGTATACCAGAAGAGATGGATCCTCAAAGGTTAGATAGTACACCATTACCAGAAGAGTATACAACGTCAACTTTGTTCAGAGTAACATATCGTTTAAACCAGAACCAGAGTCATACAAATAAGTAAAGTTTAGGACCAATACATACGGAGTCTATAAATTCAAAACCTATGAAGAATTGATTCAGTAAGAGCTAGATCTACCAAAGTATTAGATAGTTCACAAAATTACAGATCCAAACAAGATAGCATAATATCTATAGCAGAAAGGTTAACAAATATCTTTACAGATTTATCTGACAACCCTAGATTTGAAAGAAGTTCTCAACTTTATAAAGATTACCAATGTATTATGCAAGACGTACGAAGTAGATGCCAGCAGTAACACAGTTTTTAATACGATTATTTTGATTTAACAACGTTTTGTGAAGATATGAAGAGTACAAAAAACTTAGGACTGAATTAATTAACACTTGTTAACCTAAATTTTTAGATCTGTTCGTTTTATCTTCGTTTTTTTCATCTAATTGAGGTTTCCGTTTCTCGTTATAGCACAATTCAAAGTTCTACATAGGAATTAAACAACTGGACGTGAAAGTTAAGAAAAAAAATCATATAATAAATACAATTGTGCATAGCTATAGGACTAATTTTGTCCTGCCGTTAAAAATGAAAATGAAAATGAAATGAACGAGCTCAGTAAGTCGCACAGAAAAACCGAGGTAAACTGAAATTCACTTATTGAACTAACAGCTATCGCCGTTATTACATTGAATTCTAATTCAAAGTATATCTACAATACAGTTTGCATACTTAGGTATAACATATACCTTAGCCATCTCAGATTGATGCTTTACATTATAACAGAGAATACTTATATTCTCGTTCTGACATTTTGCCGTATTTTAGAAATAGGATCATAACTTCCTCGAAGACATATTTCCATTGAAAAAGTAAAAGGTTAGTTGCTTTAACCTACTTAGAACCAAGATGCAAAAAATCCCGATATCTGACGTGCTCCAATTAAACTTACGATGTTCATCTGGCTGTATCATAACATCGGACATGGGAAGCTTACTTCATAGTTTCAGTGCTTATTCAAGAAAAGGTAAAACTTGTTAATAGCAATTAATAATAAAGGTAAAAGCTATTAGTAACAAAGGCAAAACGCATAAGCTTCAACACACAAACATTATACAATTATAGCATCATCATTTTACATCATTATGCAAGTGCACAACTATGATTTGCGTACATTAGGTTAATATGTAAAAAGTTAATTCACGTTAGTTTGTTAGTAATTAGGTTAGTCTTTGCATGGTTAGTTTGTGATATAATATTAGTTCGTAGGTTAGCTTGCAATGCAATTTAAGTTAGTTCATGTGTTATTTCAAGTTTCCTACACACGTATCACAGGCTAAGACGTTACTACTCTCAAAAACCTGGCTTCAGTTCAGCTGTTGCACTCCGGTAGTATGGGCTATCCACATCAACACCTTCATATTTTCATAGCTGGAGAATAATTCGTTTCTATAGATTTACACCCGAAGAATCAACAGGCGGTGAATTAATACACACACTGTCGTATCTTTTTAATGAGATGTTTCATTCACGAAATTAACATTTATATCTGAAGAATAAATCTTAAGATGTGGAATCTAAATAAATAATCTACGAAAACGATATAATTAGTCAAAAGTAGGCATTTATGAAATGTGTGTTGAAGATCTTTGGCCGGAACCTGAGCAGACACAAATCGTAACTACATTCTAAAATCAGAAATAAACCACTTTGGTTAAGCAATCGGGAGAGTTGATAATACTTTTGGTCCCACTAACTCGCTCTCAGAATTCACTCAATTACGTTAGAATATACACGAGAGGTACTGCTCCGGATTAAGGAGCTAACTTACCTAAGTTGTGTTTGGTTTTGGTTACTTCATACTGCTAATTTAGAGTGATGGGATATCTTCTCTCATTCGCGTATCTTAGTGTTAATTGTATTGAATATTAATCGCGCTGCCGCAAATATCACCTGCGAAATGAGTTTGTTGTTTAAATGTAATCCTTGGGTTTGAATCTTTCGTAAGGACATTTGTATTTTACTAGAAGTTAAGATCAGACACACAGCCTGGGTTACGCATTTGCAAATGAGAGACCCTCATTTGCAAGTACGTATCGGTTCGGCCTAGAGGTCTGACTAGAGTACAGTAACGTTTGATATAGTAAACCTATTGCTCTCACTGTGCTCTGGAACCCTTAGAGCTACGATAGATGAAAAAATAATATTTGAGTTCCATAAAACGGGACGAATACTCCTCCTTCCCGCGGGAGGAGCACAATACATAAACTATGATGGATTTTTTTGCCTCCCTTAATTCTGGTTAAAAGTTTACAGTAATAATTAAGATTGGAGATAAATAAATCTAACTTAACCTCATATGTAATATAGACTCTGGACGCAGAATGGTAGCTTGGAATAAACTATATTTTCAGCTGAGACATCATAGGGAGATATGAATACAAAATAATTGAAACAATCTTAGCTCAATTGAAGAGTTACTTCGGGGTTTTACTAGACCAATAACTATAAGCTAAGAGCTGAAAGTAAAATAAACACATATCATTTACCTGCTCAGTTGCACTTTCACAAAACCATGCTAACAGCAGTAAACGGCAGAATAGAAGCAAAGGCCATATCCCAAGGACCAATAAAACAGACAGATCATCACTGGTTTCTTGTCGTACAGCTGACACAAGAAAATAGCACTTACTGATGATTAAAATAAAATTATGCACAACGCTAGTCAGGAGAGGAAATCCCCATCTAGAGCAAAATTTGTGAATAATGTCACAAAGCTTATTATGGGAACTAGATAATTTATATACATATGAAGCATATTCATTTTTCTGAAAGTTCGTTGTGTTGGTATTGACACAAGTACCCATCAACTGCATATTAAGAGCTGTAAAGCATTTAAGAAGTTTCAAACAGAGGAAGGACATTATTATATCTAAAGGAATCAGTAATAGTCTTAAAATATAATAAGGAAGAAAATAAAGGTCAGATGGGTCACGAAAATAATGTCTGAAAACAACACAATCGTAGATGTCCAATGCCACAAAAACTGCAATGTATACAATCAACGCAAAGATCATTTTACTTATATTATGTCGAACGCAAGTGAGAAATGTTTCTTGTTCAGAGATTAATTGAAATATTCCAATAGTACTCTTAGCATTCAGGCAGCAGAAAAACGAAAGAGTAATTCCAGAAAAGGTGATAGTACATTGATCCAAATCTGATGTAAAAGATCCGGTGGTCGTTCTATCTAATAAAACAGGGAAAGAGTAATTAACCATTATTAAAGAAGTAATTGATAATACCAGAAATGGCAACCACAAAAGAAGATATTTGGTGTTGGCTATTAATATGCTAAGAACTGTACGACAGACAGTAAGTGCCATAGCGAAAGAACTTCCTCGGGAAATGGTCGAGCCAACAAGTTTTAAAGGTAAAACTGAAATCTTCTCTATTGGTTTTGTAGTAGAGGTATGGTGTTAAACACGTCAAAAATGCATAATAGGTCAGTTTACACTCGTTAGTTCCTTTTTCATTAAGTTAATGTTATTCGACCCATCTAACATGATTTCGATCGTAACAAGAAGCCTTCTTTGGAGCTCGCGATCTCTTGTCCCTCTGATAGACAACGCTTGTGCATCATGAAAAGATTCATGGTACAGAATTAATATCTTTATTTTTTGACTGTTCTCCAACAATAAGTCCGATAGATAAACATATGATTCAAAATTATCAATATCTAGTTCCTACAGCTGAAAGTAAATTCTTTTCATGGTACTAAAAAGGAAATTAGTAAATGAACATTCATTACACAAAGTACATATTAGAATGGACGGCATCATTTGCTATTATTGTATGTGCTTTAGTGTTTATATCTGGCTGTTTTAAAAGGCGATGTGTATCAATAAAGTACAAGGAAAACATGGCAAAGTCTGACGCAGCTGAAGATCCGTTTATCAGGAGCGCTAGTGGAAAAATAAACATTCATTATCTCGATATATACTACGCATTTTAACGCCATACTGATTTTATGTTTTCCTGTAATTTGTCATCCGAATTATCTGATTTTACTAAAACGATTACAGCGTAATGTTGTCCGTATATATAGGAGTCCTGAATCTTCTATAATACATATATTCTGTACTGTACTATTGTAATCTGCATAAGAACTTTATAAAGGCTCTGCATGACTTGTATGGAAAACGTAAATTTGACCAATACTATTAAAATCCAAGATGATAATTGATTCTCTGAATTCCTTAATCTTAATCAACTTATGAAACGTATCTTATCACGATCTGATACTTTCATACATGTAACACCCTCTATCTATTACTCAATCTATTATCTCTTTCAGGGGGATTAGTTCATTTATCACTAACGTACAGGCAGGGTGATAGTATGTTTTCTTAATAGATATCAATACAATTGAGTATTCTATGGGGTTGCATGTATAATTTTGAACACAGTAATGTCAAGGTTATAGAAACAATAAGTGTTCACATCTGCCAATCAATGAGACCTTCAGCATTCAATTACCTCTCAATGGGTCTCGGGCAGAAATCGAAACTACTTTCACAAATGAGAAACAGAAAATTATTTACAGAAAATTATAATATACCATTTGAAGTAAGCAATGGTAACGGAACTGACTACGAATCGAGCGACCCGGATTCAAACCCCGACCAGGCAACTGGAGACTTTTCTTCAGTGCTCTCATGCCTTGACCTCTGATATGCACTCAGCCTCCTATCAAATTGAGTAGCGTACTGTCCTTTGTATTCCTGGATACCTTAGAGGGTAAAGGCGGTCGAGCGTGGGACTGACTACCCTATCTCACGTAGTGCCGTAGGTCTAAAATATGTGAAGCGCTACCTCCAAAACCTCCACAACCAGTTCACGGCGCGTGCGCATCACACAGGAGATACCTTTACCTTCTGACTTTATTATTACTGTTAATATATTATTTATTGATGAATTATTTTTAAATAAAATTCTTAGCAAATATTTACTTGAAATAACAGCATTACTGTACCTACCTATAATCTAAGAAATTATGTACTCCTTGTTAAGACAGATAAAACGAAAAATATTTTAAGTAGAATGATTTACACTTACAACCAAAATCTGAAAAAAATCATAGTTCATAATCAATAGATGCCAAACATATGTCTTTACTGTCTGGTGTTATACCAGTTGCGTAAATATGAAACTGGAATTTATGTACAGAAAAGACACAGTGATTGGATGACAATGCTAAGAACTATTTTATTCGAAGTATTTGCCAACGCTAGCGATACATTTCTGCCATCGATCCGGCAATGTGTGGATGCCAGATCAAAAAACCTGGCCTCTTGTGCTGCAAACCAGTCATCAAGCCATTTTCGTAAGATGTAAAGCGCTGGTCAGTAAGTGCGTGTCCCATGGATGGAAATAAGTGAAAATCGGAAGGCGCCAAGTCTGGTGAGCAAGCCGCATGCGGAAGGATTTCCCAACCAAACGTCGCAATCGATTCCTTGACCGGTTTTGCTGTGTGGGTGGGGAAATTATCGTGAAGCACAATCACTTTATGCTGTCTTTGGTCATATTTTGGTCGTTTTTCACGCAAAGCTTGATGCAAATAGATCATTTGTTGTCGGTAACGTTGGGTATTAACGATTTTGCCAGGTTTCAACAGTTCATAATAGATCACTCCCTTCTGATCCCACCAAACACAAAGCATTGTCTTCCGTCTATAGCGATTTGATCTTGCAGTCGATGTCGCAGGTTCTCCTCGAGTTACCCACGATCTTTTACGCTTACAATTCTCGAAATAGATATACCTTTTGTTACCAGTTACAAATCGATGGAGAAAGGATTTCGTTTTGTACCTGGCGAGCAGAATTTCACAAGTCTTTTTTCGGTTTCCCTGCTGTCGTTCAGTCAATGCATGTGGAACCCATTTTTCCACCTTCTGAAACTTGCCCATGGCTTTTAAACGTATGGAAACTGCTTCTCGTGTCACATTTAATTGATCCGCGAGTTGATGTTGCGTTTGAGCGTCATCCTCGTCCAACTAAGCTTGCAATTCGCTGTCTGTAAACTTTTTCGGTGGTCTTCCACGTTCTTCGTTTCTCACGTCAAAATCGCCACTTTTAAATTTTGTAAATCACGCATAGCACTGTGACTTACCAAGAGCATGATCACCGTAAGCTTCGACAAGCATGTGATGCTATTCTGCAGCAGTTTTCTTCAAATGGTAACAAAAAAATCAATGCTGTCCGCACATCGTAGTTTGTAGGTACAAATTGCGCCATGTTCAACGCTATTAAACACTACCCTTTAACATGAAAGTTGTGTCGTTTTGAGTTGCAAATCGTTATCAGCAGTCCAAACAAGCAAGTGGCGCCAAGGACGCAGTTTTACGGTAACCACAGTGACAACTAACGCCGTCTATAGTTCATATTTACACACCTGGTATACTTATTTTACACATTTTGTCACATAACGTTCTGAATTTCTTCTTTCATTTCTCAAGTACTTTCAAGATTTACTTTAACTAGATCGTAGATTCAATCAATTTTTTTAAAATAAACTTGTTGCGTGTAGTATTTACTAATTTTATTCTTCCAAATATTATACAATTTATACAGTATCCTCATGTACTTATTCATTAAGCAAATTATGCATTTTTTCATGATGTGTTATACTGGGCAAATGACGGATATAATTTTTATTAACTTCTACGCACTGTTCTATTTTTTTGCACTTTTAGAACATGGCATTATGGATTTCTTCTTACATTACTCCACTACTTCCTATATAGCTTGTATCTTACAAAACTCCTTCTAAGTTTACTTTAGTTGTACGTTTTTATAAACTTATTAAACATTTTTTATCCATTTCGGCCCTTTAATAACTAAATATTCTGTAATTTCTATTGTAACAGGTTTTACACTATGTTAAAGAAGGCAATAATGTTTTCGTTTTCTGTTTGAAGAGTGTTTTATTTGCTGTATATGGACAATCCTTTCGAGATATAGAGAAACGAACCGTCAGTTGAGAAAGAACTATCGCTGGCATGATTATATATTGCAATTCTGTGAATGGAATGGGATGCAGAGGCTAATGGTGCAGCAACTGACTAGAAGTGGAAAGTTCTGGGTATGTTTCTTTTAGAGAGACCAGTCAAAAATCGCTCACATTTTATTATTCCATTAGCGTTTTTTCTGATACAGTTGATACGATACGTTATATTAATAACACTTGTTTTGAGTGAAACAATAAAATTATATATATTTTTTTTCGATGACTCAGAAACATAATATAAAATTGTAATAATAACTGTTACGAAATTCTTAGGGATTGCAGAAAAAGTATCAACATACGCAATTGTTACTTACAAGCATTGTTAGCAATAATACAAAATAATCGATCGAAGGATAAAGGAACACTCGCGCCTAAAAGTTATCCGTACTCTATAGATCCAAACAAATATACATCCTTTTACTTTCACACACCCACAGATGTGCTTGTGTGACAGGCAGATGTAACTCAGGATCACATATACTGTACATTGCCTGCTGTGAGCAGTTCAATGTGTCAGACAATATTATCTGGTTGACATAGCGCACTATGTGTTAAACCTTACCAGGCGAAATACTATTGGGTGAGATGAAGATGAAAAATAGTTAACTAACCTATATCAACTACAAAAAAAGACAATCTGCATTCTGCTCTTCAAAGTTGTTTCAAACACTGATGCAAAGGAAGAATGGTACTTTAATCGTTCGATCCACTAATCTTTTAATCGACCGCGTACTCTTTACCACCTTTACCGTGCACAATCACATTAAACTGATACTGTATTGTCTTACCTGAGAGTATTCCACCTAGAGATCTTATTTGTATTCCACCTGGAGATTCAGAAATGGTTATCACTTTGAACCAAATTACTCGTAATTAACCAAGTTCTAAAACGTGAGGCCTACAATTGATTTCGTTGTAGGTTGTGCGAAAGTCACTGATAACTCAGGTGGCCACAACACCGCGTTGTTGTATATTTATCCAGCACTACAATTTATAAGGGAAATTGCTGCTTGAAAGTAGTATCAAAGAAAATGCCAGAATATGTTGCCGTAATTCCCTTCCACAAAACCAGATCAACTAACCAGATCAGATCGAGAAAATAATCAACATAACTACATATGACATTGACTTAATGTGAATACGTTTTACGAAACACAACGCTGCGTAGAATAATAAGATTCATTCATGGGTGAAAAGAAGTACAATATATAGCAAAATTGAATAGAAGCAGGTGACAAATTCGATTGTTTATAATATTAATCGATATTTTGACGTAATTCGCTTACATATTGAGTCAACGTACTAGATATTCTATATGACATATCGTATTTTGTCTTATCATGCAATTATCACACTTTAATCCACTTGTATAACACATTATGCTTTTATCCTGGCATACTATAAATTCTCATATTCATCCTCAGCAATGTATTGCGGTCAATAATTGAGTTTTTCACAGAAATTCTGTACGTGTTCGTTACAATACCAGGCAAAACCTCGAAGGGAGGTTCTAAAACTCTGTTTTATTCAATGCACTCTTCAAAATCTAACGAGGCTGGTATCTATATTGATAAATAAAATATTGAAAATGCTTTCTACCATTTATTCTTTATCAACACACAAACTAACGTACATTAATAATTATTGCACAAACTGAGCTGTGGTGTTAGTTTGCACTCACTTAACATACCCCTCGAATAACACTTTCACAACCCAAGTTAACAGAAAAAAATCGACCAGATAGTAGGATGCGCCATAAAACCAAAATCACTAACAGTTCCTCGTTGATGCTTTGTCGCACTGCTGAGAAGGAAGTAAAATCTGACCAGAACAAAAACAAAAGCTTCCACGATAGTAACCAATAAAGGAAATCCCCAGTTAGAGCAAAATCTGTCAATAAGGTCACACAATTTGTCATGAGCTCGTGATATAAGAAATAAGTTATGTGGATGATTGTATTGCAAATTAGGGTTTGTTTCATATGTATAACTTTCCTCAGGGATATCTAAAGATAATTGTGTATTGATGGGTCAAGAACATTTTAAAAGTTTTGAACAGAAGATGGAAACTGTGATCTCTACAGCGATTATAGGTAGTGGTAATAAGTAGTATAGTATAAAATAACGGTCGAATAGCTTGAAGAAACAAGTAACAGAAGAAATGGGAACCACATACAAATATACTTAATTTTAGTTTTGAAACTATGTATTGCCTTACGGAACATAGTTGAAGAAATATGTAAGGCAAGGCGCTATTAAACATTCACAGTCGTCACTCGTAACGCAAGTCATGCATGTTGATTATTCTTAGAGAAACACAATTCTCAAACATTACATGAAAATTTCAATCAAATTACTTACTTTGAATGTAAATATTGTGATCGACCATTGATCGATCTATGGTGTAAGATACTTTTATTCAAGATAGTACCGATACATGTTGATTGTTTTATGATGTACTTCTAAAGAATTTGTTGAATATAGGAATGACAGGAACCCAAGGCATGGTAAAAGAACATCACGCCACGGTCATACGTGTTAATGATCGGGATAAAGAAATTAGACGACAACACGTAGTTAGAAACAATGACCGGAGGACACTCGCACTCGCAAACCCGGAATTGAGCAACGCGAAAGGTGAATTACATTGAGAGGAAATTTCCTAAAAGTTTGGTAATCAGATCAGATTGTAGAGCAAAATTAAGCCAGTGAATGTGGCAGTCGATTGGAAGTCTTGTTAGAATCCGTATCAAGCCGATTCCGAGTTGAGAGCAATAGTGGTCTCCAAATATGTAAGTGGTCTTTATGAATTTTCTTGTGTCTAACTTCTGATGTCGATCTTATCTCTGATGTATTCTAAATTTAGCAAGATGAATTCAATTCAGCGTTAGGTTTTATTGACAAAGACAAACTCATTTATTATTGCCTTAGGCATTGAATTATTTAGATTGAGGACAATTTTAAGCATTAACTTTTGTAATGCCGCGATGACTACCAGCCTGTCGGTATGTTAAATTATTATGCCTTTGATTTCATTGTTAAGAAAAGGGAATTTGAACTCTTTGATTTCACATGTTTTGGTTTCCCAATCCTAGAAAGGCCCGACAACATTACATGGTATTTTGGGTAGAGAATATTTGTTTTTACTGAGCTACGCGCATATGACTGAACGCTGTCGCACAACTATAACAGAAGCACTCTAATTCTGTGGACGTGGATTAGAGATTGGCCGTTATAGTTGGGTGACGAAGTCATCCCCTAAACTAGATGGGAATTGCAACTACTGGTGATTTCTGTCCCTTCGAAGCGACATACACCAAATGGATGCAGTTCTTCAGCTAGCGCTTTTAGTCGTGAGACCAATAATACAATATGTGTAGTATTATAGGTAAATATGAGTTTGGCAGAAACCGGCCAAATACGACTAATAAACATTGAACTTTACTACTAATGCACATGGTGGATCACACTCCCCCGCTTTAGTTATTGGTTAGAAATTAGTATGTTGAGGTATTTAGAGTTAATTTATACTGTGAACTATCGATGGAACAGCAAGATCCTGAGGAAAAGGATAAACCTTAATTTTATACAGGTTTTACCTGCATTGGTTATTAGTGTCTGCATACAAATTAAGCCGTCTTTGACGAAAGGCATACCGTTTTGACTCTGTCTTGATCTCCGTTCTATTTTTATTACGGGCGCTTTTTCGAAAACAGTAATTTACACTTAGCCAGTGTGAAATTAAGTGATCGAATTCACAGCCATAAATTCTAATTGATTAAGTAATTTCGTCAAGAATATAGAGATAAACTCGGCTAAGCCAGCATTGTATGTTCGAGAAGTTATTTAATTTATGTTTCAAATTTAGGAAGGTTAGGATTATTGTCAAGTTAGAATTTAGAAAGATTTTATTTCTCTTTTCAAAGTACTATAGGTTTAGAAGACATGAAAGTTTCATTTCTAAAGTGCTGAAATAATTTCCAGCGATGATATTAAAGGCACGAAGTTTACGAAATCGGCAAATATAGTATACTAACCTCTGTAGAAGTTCTAATTGTAAGGCTAGACAGATAGTAAGTTCTAGGTCGTAGCACGCCAATATTATTGCACAAAGTTATTAAGTTTCAAGGAAGTATGATTAGCAATATAAGATATAATGAGAGGCCATGGCAATATTATGAAATACATATGTGCAGTAAATTATATGTTCAAGTATAAAGTTTATATGAAGTTTCAGTAAATAAATATAGGCATAATTAATTTTTTGAGACCCCAACCAGGTTGGTATCGTGTTCTAGAGTAATGTTAGCAAAGCTAATATAATTCTTAAGAATAGATTTAAGTCTTGGGTTAGATGTAAGTTACGTGGCTACGATTAACTATTGCAAAGCATAGTATGGTATGTTCACTCAACGAGAAGTCGACCATTGTAGGTTAACAAGTCTGATGGAAATGCCTCAATATGTATAATGAAGTATGAAGTTATTTTGAAGGTTATGAAATATTTACAAGTTAATAATGGCTATATATAAGTTAAGAAAGGAAATACCGATATGATATATTATGAAACCATTTTGTTATTTATAAAGTGCTCGACTGAATACTCTACAAGTTAATAGTCAAATGTGGTCCAAATAGACAATAATATAGACGTAATTTAATCTAAAGCTATGAAAATAATTATTTTGAGGCAAGTATTTAATTGTTTAAAGTACAAGGATCAAGCGTTAAAATTGGAGTGTGGACAAGTAATTCTGTATAAATTTTAAAGCCACGGGAACGAATATTTTAATACGTACTTAGCCTAGAGTAATTCATATAAATGTAAGTAATAGGGTAAACGGCTTGGAAGACGGACATCATTTGTGTAAACATAATTTGTTTAAAATGTTGGAGGCTAAACACATTTATTTTAAACATATGGAATTAAAAAGGCAAAGGTAACTACAGAAATAGCTAAATAAATAAATGCATAATAAATAAATAATAAACATAACAAGTGAACTGCAGAAGTAAAATGAAGTGGTAATTCTCTTAATTACATTGTGGAGCTGGATTCAGGAATCACAGTTTCGGGCATGTGACATTCTCAAAGGAAATTGTGAAACTCGCTGGTTTGATCTCTCAGGCTTGGAAAAGTGCATTGATGACTACGGTTCACAAATAATTAAGATAAAACTGAAAATTTTAGAATGATGAAAGGCTACAGTATTTCTTTACGTTAGTATGGTTACTTGAGCGCAAAAGTTTCGGAATATCCGGATTCGTAACCGGAAGACCAAAACCGTATTCCATTGACTGATGTATTCAAGGGCTGACTTTTGGTGTGAACTACTGTTATCTTATCAGTTTCCCTTTCTCTAGAAGTGACAATTTTTTAAAATTAGAGAAATAAATATAAATAAGCTTTAAGAACGACATTTTGTGTGGATACGATTAGTTACGTTGTAAGGGATCAATCTGCAGAACGATCTAATTACAATTTGTGTTAGGGAAACTGGAATGTCTGCAGCGCATAGTATTTCATTTCTGTGGAACGAGACGAATGCTGGGAAGTTCCGATTACAAATGATCGGTTGCAAACGATCAATGGTAATTTTGAAATATGGAGAAATGAAGTATACTGATCATATATTTCAATTTCTACTGGTGTTGATGTCAAACAGTAGGATCTAATTTAATACATATGTGCTAAATAATAAATTAAAATAAATATGTCAACAAAATAAATTAAAATTCAATTGGATAGAAAACATTCGGATAGAAAACATTCGGATAGAAAACATTCGGATAAACATGCTCAGGTACTTACGAACTCGACGACAAACGATATTAAAATTGTAGTATTAATTTGACAAACTTACCTGAAATGCAGAAGGAAAAATTGTGCTTTTAACGAAAAAGGAAATATATGTATGAAAACATAAATATTACAGACGCAGTTCATGATTTTAAAGTATCTTATTTTCTAATGGGTTTTTATTTAATAACTCCAAGGAGAGAATTTAAAAGTAAATTCAACTTCAAAACGAAATAAAATAGTGAGTAAATAAATTCCATTACACCAGGCAAGTGCCAGGATGGAACTTCACTAGGCTAATGCTGAGATGGTACCTCAAACATTGAACAAGATTATAGCTAGATTTTTGTTGTTGACAGACTAGAGTTTGAGATACATAATTTAAGGTACCAGATATTTTTTAATATGGTATTTTAGTATTTTTTTAAAGCAATTAGCAAACTACATCGAGTGGAATAGAGATAGGAATAACATGCTGCAGACATGCAGAAATGTAAAATAATTTTTTGTGAAGTAATAACCTAAAAATAATTGATGTTATTTATGTTTAATTATGTATATTTAGATTGTGTTGACAAAATATTAGTGTAAGAATAATGGGAACTATGTATTCAATATTTAAATACTTATGTAAAGGAAATGGTGAGAGGAATTGTTTTTGCAATCACAAAAAGAAAAGCTAGAAATTAAGTACTAAATACAATCAACTATGGAAATGGAAAATTGTTTTCAAGCTTTATTATATTTGTATGTAGGTTGCAACTAGCAAACAGTTATTGGAAGTAATTTCAATTAATCAATGTAAAAGTAAGTTATAGTTTGTAATTAATAGGTTTTATAGTGTCAGCAACATCAGAGAATCGACAATAGGGGTAGATGCAAGATTTGCTCTTACCACTTAAAGACTGCGCGAAATGGGATTTTGTTTCGTGAATCGGTACTGGAAATAAGGTGTTGTTTACCAAAAGACATTTATCTGCATGCACGAAAATTGATTAAAATCAAAAGGATGTGAAACACTAGCTTAAGTGATCTTTGTGATAGGCCAAAAGCGCTAGCTGAAGAACTGCATCCATTTGGTGTATGTCGCTTCGAAGGGACAGAAATCACCAGTAGTTGCAATTCCCATCTAGTTTAGGGGATGACTTCGTCACTCAACTATAACGGCCAATCTCTAATTCACGTCCACAGACTTAGAGTGCTTCTGTTACAGTTGTGAGACAGCGTTCAGTCATATGCGGGTAGCTCTACAACTAGTCTCTATCCAAAATACCATGTAATGTTGTCGGGCCTTTCTAGGATTAGGTAACAAAAACATGTGAAATCAAAGAGTTCAAATTCCCTTTTCTTAACAATGAAATCAAAGGCATAATAATTTAATATCTAGACAATCTGTTAGTCATCGCGGCATTACAAAAGTTAATGCTTAAAATTGTCGGCAATCTAAATAATTCAATGCCTAAGGCAATAATAAATGAGTTCGTCTTTGTCAATAAAACCTAATGCTGAATTGAATTCACCTTGCTAAATTTAGAATACATCAGAGATAAGATCGACATCAGAAGTTAGACACAAGAAAATTCATAAAGACCACTTACATATTTGGAGACCACTATTGCTCTCAACTCGGAATCGGCTTGATATGGATTCTAACAAGACTTCCAATCGACTGCCACATTCACTGCCTTAATTTTGCTCTACAATCTGATCTGGTTACCAAGCTTTTAGGAAATTTCCTCTCAATGTAATTCACCTTTCGCGTTGCTCAATTCCGGGTTTGCGAGTGCGAGTGTCCTCCGGTCATTGTATCTAACTACGTGTTGTCGTCTGATTTCTTTATCCCGATCATTAACACGTATGACCGTGGCGTGATGTTCTTTTACCATGCCTTGGGTTCCTGTCATTCCTATATTCAACAAATTCTTTAGAAGTACATCATAAAACAATCAACATGTATCGGTACTATCTTGAATAAAAATATCTTACACCATAGATCGATCAATGGTCGATCACAATATTATTATCCTGTCAAATGGGTGTTATTAATGTCACTCAGAATTGTACAATAAAGATAATGTAGCGCCTTTAATGGAATAATGTGGATTATGTCCCGGTCAGTGGACAAATGTATTAAACTTGAACTACAAATAGGCGTGTCTGAAGGAAAACTTAGATTCACTAGCAAAAAAGATTAATCATGGTTATTTAGACGAATTCCAGTTGAAATTGAATGTCACTTATAAAAGTTTCATTTCAATCATCTGTTTACCTATTTTTATTTTAAACCTACGAGAATGTCTACCATGTAGAAAAAAATAATGTTCACATTCTGACAATCAGAAATGTCTTACAAGTAACATAATTTCAAGTGGACACTCAGATATAGAAGATATATACATATTTGAAATCAACATATTCAACTGAGTTTGTGTGTAAACATTTAGGTGACATTGGCCAGTGGTTGAGGAGCAATTGGAGGGATAAGTTAGTAATAGCATTATTTGTGGTAGGCCACTTATGAATATCTGGCGATGAATATATATTTCTTCTAGATCTGAGTGTCCACTTGAAATAGTATTACATGTTAGGTTAAATCACAGGAAACTAGAAGAACTTTTATGTCAACGCTATTTGTTCGATGTTCATCTTAGTGTATACAATGTTAAATATGTTTCATATAGCAATGAGATAAATCCATTACAATATTGGCGTACGAGAAATTTGTATTAGCTTTCTTTCTATTTACCTTTTAAAAGGCTATCTATTACTAGCGCTGACGTTGCATATGATCAATAACTCTCTAGGTTTTAATCGTAGAAATTTACCTAGAGAATCAAACTGAAGCTGATAAAATTAATGTGCAACATAAAGCGGAACGTTAGTTTAATATATCAGAAAGGAAATTAGGGGATTGATAGGAAAATCCGCTGAGATCCAAAAAATAATATTTTCAAAGAAATAAAATGTTCTTTCCTAAATGCTAGATTGATTGACATCATAAATAAGGATTAGAATCCTTATTATTATTGTTATAAACATCTTAAATAAGCTTTGGAACTTCTAAGATGAGATCTGCAATGCTTGGTAAATTTGACTCCTAAGTACTCCGTCCAATGGACCTGCACGGGGCTTGAACTCGTGACGACGCACACAGAAAGCAAGGTGTTGTTCCTTTTTCATGGTTGGCAGTCCCTCTTCCGACAACCATGGTTTGTTCTTTAGGTATGACCAACATCAATTGACATAACAAATATTTGCAAACATATATGTTATGTCAATTACAAGTAGTGGTTACAAGCAATTAAGCAAAAACTTGCTTTGACGTACGTTTTTCTAGCAAAAGCAGTGAAGGTGCTTTGAGGAAAGCTTGCTTTTGATTCCTCCTAATAGCATTGGACACACCAGTGAAAGGTTGTTCGTACCTCATTCGTTCCCACAGGTGCTGCAGCCCATTATTCTATCCTTATAGAATGTTTCATCCTGCATGTCAAAAAATCCGCCATCGCAGAGGGTGTTGAAGCAGTTCAAAACCACAGGACTCGATGGCAGACATTGCAATGGTGGACTTGTGCGCGGGTGCGTTGTCTTGGTGGAAAATGACACACTTCTTCAATATTCAGGGACGTTTCGCCTTGATGACCTCACTCAAACGCTTGTGTTGAGCTGCATAACAAGCACTGTGCACAGTTTCACCTTTTTTGAGGTATTCAGCCAAGATGACACAACGAGCATCCCCCAAAACAGAGACCATAACCCTGCCATCTAGTGAGACTGCCTCGAATTTCGTGGGGTGGGGGCACGAGTGTTTCCACTGTTTTGATTGCAACTTGGACTCTGGCTGAAAGTGATGAAACCATGCGCCGTCCTTAGTTATAAAACGTTCGAGAAATTTCATAGGTTCGTCCTCAAGGAGAGTCAAATTTGCGGCAGACATGATGTCTCTCTCGCTTTGGCTTCAACAGCCAACATTCTCGGATCCCACCCACTTGACACCTTGTGCACGTCCAGCACAATTGTTAGGATGTGTCCAACACCTTTCTCGGATATGCCCACTATCTCCGCGATGAAGCGTTATGTCACACGCCTATCTACCACTACGAGATCCTGGATTACTGTGATATTTTCCTCCGTTCAGGCGGTTTCTTGCCTTCCGCTTCGAGGGCATTTTGGACAGAGGGGCTCCTCCTCTTGAATTCCACCACTTACTTTTTATCGGTGGAACAGAAAAAGGTATCCTCCCCTAATGTTTCCATCATGTCCTTGTGGATGTCTTGCCCACCCATTCCCCTTTTCAGCGGGTATTGGACAACATCACGTTTGCTAACTTTATCCATTTTTCAGACAATAATAAACTTCTGCACTTCAGTCTTCAATACCCGAAACGAAGAAAAATATATTGGCGAGAAAGTTGGTATGGAACCTTGCAAAAATAAAATTGGGCTACGACAAATGCTTCATGGGTAGGTCCAGAACTTTTCAGTCAACCCACGTAGACTTGTAACCCGTTCGACATGTCAAGCACGCATATTTGCAAACAACTTGATAGGCAAATCTTCAAGGCTCTCTAAATTTGAAATAAACTTCAAACGAAAGTGTTAGTTGATACTTTGCAAACGTGCAGCAAGTTTGTACTGGCTAACGATGTAAGAATACAAGCGTGGAATGCCACGGTTGGTGCGTTTGTAGTAACTTACGAGGGAACATTCCCAACTAATCAGTCTGTAATAACATGGAATATTTTTGTCTTTATTCGAACGTACATATACCGGAAATAACATTAAAAAACCCAATATCTGCCATATGTGTACGTAATTATTATTTGAAATTGAAAAAAGAAATGGCCGTATTTGTAGTGAGTAAAAATTCACAATACAGCATTGTAATTCACAAACCGTCAAGGAAATTAAATATCGTAGTACAAATATATAATGGTGGAAAGGGGCTACGCATTGGTGACAATGACCAACGTGGCTGCCATATTGAAATCCGCCATATTGGATGGAGATCAATTTTTCAAATAGCAAGTGGGTCGTGTGACATATCAAACAACACGAGAATGTACCCAGAAAGTCATTATAAGTGTCAGATTTCACCTACCTCTTACGGTGTTGGTGTTATCTTCACTGAAAGTTTGCCGATTGATAGATGAATAAGACCCCGCAGCACAGCTTTTTTCTCACAAACCGACACATAAGTGAAGTACCGTAGTACACGAATGCAGAGTGGTGGGAAATGGCGACATAATAATTATTACTGTGGTAGGAAATTTGAAGTTAGAAATATTAAAACGACGTCCTGAATTTTCAAATGTTGGTATTTTTTTAAACATTACAGGACTTAAAGTATACAGGGGCAAACTCTCAGTGAAGGTAACTCGAACACCGTAAGAAATATGTCAAATCAATACCTGTAATGATTTTCGGGGTACATTTTCGTTTTGTTTGATATGCCACACGACGCACTTGCTATTTAAAAAAATTGACCTCCAGCCGCTATGGCGGATTTCAAGATGGCAGCCGCGTTGATCATTGTCACCAGAATATAGCTTTTCCCACCATTATATATTTGTGTACTTCATACTTCATTTCCTTGGCGGTTTTTTAACTACAAGGCCGTACTGCGAGCTTTTAGTCACTGCAAATACGACCAATTTCAAATAATTATTACCGTACATAAAAATATAACAGATCGTGGGGTTTTTAATATTATATCTGGTATATGTACGTTCAAATAAAGATAATAAAAAAAATTCATGTTAATCTCGACTGACCAGTTGCGAATGTTGACTCGTTAGTATAAAATTAATAAATATCAAACTTGCACTTCAACATTTGCAGCACGTTTACTTAAAGTAAAGAAAGCAACTTTGAAAGAACAAGGTAGAATCAGGTCACGTTCCAACTTCATGCGAACGTCTATTCTATTAGGGTCTATGCCTATTGAAGGACAAAAATGTATTTGAGATTATAGCAGGTCAGCGTATACCGTACACTCTGACTTCCACTCGTACTTTTTTACATTGTGGGCTTCATTTCTTTCTCCCAGAGAGGAACCAGTTCAACTGATCATCTCTATTCGCTTTAGTTTCATTTCTTCCAATTATCATTCATTTCTCTATATTTAGGATTATCTTCATTTCAGGCTCCTCACGGCTTCTTTGTAGACAGTCGCTTTAATCTCTTGTTAAGAAATATTTTATTCTCTGCCAGAAAAAAAAACATTTCACATCCAAATCTAATATGTTTCTCTTTCTCTTCCCCCAACTGTAACTCCCTCACTATGGAAACATTTCATTTCCTAGCACAAATCAACCAATGCTTGAGTCGAGTCGCTTCACCAGCTCGACTCAATATAACCGAATCGTAAGTCTCTGAGTAGCAACTCAGCTCGACTCGAACACGTTCCGATCACCGACTCGATTCTAGCAGCTCTGGGTACCTTCTCGACTCCACTGCAGTCGAATAGATAGTGAGCGTCAATTCGATTCAACTCTAGCAGGTTCTGACAAAATTGGGTACTGACTCGACTCGAGCAGGTACTGATTACCGATATGGCTTCAGCAGATAGTAAGCACTTATTCAGCCCAACTCGTGCACGAATTGAGCACCGACTCGACTCGCATCCAGTCTCACTGAGTCGAGCGAGTCCTTGACTTCCCAAGAAACAAACATTCTTGTATTCGCTGAATCACATATAAGTTCCTTTTATAAGTCTTCGATGTCTCCAGTACTTTCTTGTCTACATCAATACTTGCACTAAGATTTCTCAGTTCAATCGATGGAATTCTATCTCTAAGTTAATAAACGCATTTCCTTACCTATCTCTATATATATCTAAACTCTTTTTCTCAATGGAGCATTTTGATATTTGTATGTCACATCGCTCACTGAACAAACGAGAAATGGGATTCATACAAGAAATATGCCATCTTGCATGGATCAGCCTTTATCTTAAATACTTTAAAATCGAGTCTCATTCTCATTGCATTTGGATAATTATTTAACGGTACATTGTAACTAGTTTCTATCTACTTACCTCTTTCGTAACACATTCACAAGTCCAGGTCAAAACCAGCAGTCGATAAAATATTATAAAAGGCCACAAAGCAACAATAACTAGCAGATGCGGTTCATCATAATTGTTCTCACGCACAGCTACCACAAAGAAATATGACTTACTTACGATCACAATGAAATTGCTCAAAATACTGATCAATAGTGGAACTCCCCATTTACAGCAAAATGTATCCATCAAGTCACACAGATCATCATGGGAACGAGATAAATCAAACATAGGAAAAACAGGACCTTGTCTTTGTGGATTGACTTTGCTCTTAATGGAATCACTTTTCATAGAAGTGTCCATTAACTGAATGTTGATCACTGTTAAACATTTGAGTAACTTTGAACAAATGAAAAATGTTATTGTATCTAGAGGAAGTATTGCTGCCTGAAAAATGTAATAAGGAAGATATTGCACGTTGTTTGGATTGTGAAGCAAATCACAGTAAACAATGAAACCATATATATCCGTTAAAGCAAAGAGTACGATATACACAGAAAGTGCAAATTTCATTTTAGTAATCTTTGGTTTCTTCGATGTAAAGAATCTTTTCTGTAAAGAATTTAATTCTTGGTTTATTTCAACAGTACTTTCAGCGTTTATGCAACAGAATATCAAGATGATCATTCCAGAGGATACTATAGTATATCTGTCTAAACAAACAGCGAAGGATCCTTTAGTTGTAGAGTCATATATAATCAGTAGTGGTTTGTTTAGCAATGGTGCACAAGAACAGAGTATCAGAAGAAGAGGTAGCCAGAGAAGATGATGATACTTTGTCTTAGATATCAAATTTATAATAACTTCACGAAAAACAGTGACCTCCATTTCCGTAGTACCTTAGCTCTAGCAAAGAATATTATATGAAGATGCTCAAGGAAACATTGATTCATATATAAAAGAATTACTTCATTTTCATCTTAACCCTAAGGCCTAATATGTCTGTCAGAAGACAGAAATCGATCCATGTCAGCCTGTGTTTACTAACCCATTGAATTAATGTATTTGCTTGAGTAATTTATTAAGTCCTGTGCAAGAAGCTTTAGAAATTGCTTCATATTGACTCTTTACGAATAATCTATTGTGGGAACAGATTCGTATGTTCTATTCTTCCACTGTTCCCATACAGTGTGAAATTGCTTTGAAACGTTGCTTTTAAGAAACAAAACAAATTGATAGATTTTCAGCTTTTCAAAAGATATATTCTTCCTTTAGGTTACGCCGCAATTACCGAAGTACATTAATCATATCTCCCCAAATCATTTGCTTTTGTGAAAATCCATACAACTTGCGTACATCCAGCATTCTGAATGGCACATTCCAGATCCATCTTTTCTAAATATACAGTTTGTCGTTGAAAAACATCGGTCAACAACAGTCTCAGCCGTTATATATAACCCAGGAAATTTGGGACTGTCTTGCGGAAGTACCTAATCCAGGGAGTAAAGCCAACGACCACGTTGCCATTTATTAATCCCTAGTAAATTACATCATATTTGGTTCAAATACACTTTCTAAAGCCTTCGTTTGCTGTTGACACTGTAGTGTGTTGTAGTGCATCGAATTGCTGACCCGGAGGCCCGGATTTAATCCCCGTCCAGGCTATTTTTGTCGTTTTCTTACAACAATACTTTTTCTTGTTACAGCTTCTAAATTAATGCCCCGTTTTAGCTATTTGAACATTTTACACATGCTTCACAGACATTAAATGCCAAGGGAACCATGGCTGGTTAGTGCTCAGGTAAAACTTTGTTCATTCTCAGCGATGCAAAATGGCTCAACTCTGCTTGCTTACTCCTTACTCTGACATTAGTTTCGGGATTATTTACTCTCCCGAGACGCAAGTGAAAATTGGCTCTTTATTGGAAATTCACATCAGACGATGTTTTCTTAGTTGACTAGCGCCACATACATTAGAAACTGAACCAGGGGTAGCTATGTAGATATTCCGGAGTTTCTAGAAAGCAATTCCACGATTGGTGGATTTGAATTCGTGGACCCAATCATATTTCACTTTCCACCCACCCTCTCTTTCGGGCCAGCAACGAAGCTTTATGAATACTGCCCTAGTCCCTGTTCGGGCGCCATAAATGATTTGAGGCTTTTGTGGGTAGAGAGAGAGAGAGTAGATATATGAAGACTGATAAGACATGAATGTACATTCTGTTCTGTGGTAGAAGTAAAATTCACAAAGACGAAGATGGAAATTTTTCAATCGTTTTATCAAATCTCTTACTTTTCACCAGTATAAAAAAGGGACTTGGTTCAACTGTTTTTAAAGATTTTATAAACCAGATTGGAATTTTTACACCTCATTAGTTTTAAAACATAGTATAGCAAAAAACACATGAGTAGAGGGACGGTTATTGAGACTAGCACCACAAGTTTGTGGACTGGCGTACCACTGATCCATGCGTTTGATAGTAGATGACACTGTTGGTATGATATCATCCCAATTACTTTCGAATTTGTGGTATTATGTGGCATCTATTAAATTATTATAAGGTATGAATTATTTGAGAGTATATAAGAACATCGTACAAAAATTAGTGTTCCATTCAAAATCGGACCTAATTTTGAATAAGTCTTTTCTAGGAGCGAATCTGAGCAGCTTTGCGATATCTGATGGACTCTACATGTGTAGATAAGTTTAACACTAATTTTAAGACAATCTGTTATAAGAGTTTTCACGAAGTTCGGCGAGGTCCCGTAGTTTTTCAATTAAATACAAATCTTTGCTGGTCAGGAAAGGTGTGATATATCCTGTGAACGCTTGTCGGAGCAGTCAGACATGTTTAGCCCAACGCACTCAACCGTTATCGTTCTGAAAACTGGGTGAGTTCAGAGTTAAATAATCAGTGACATAGTGGACAAAAGGCCACTGAGGACCTATTTATTCTTCGAGAATCCACATGTAACCCAGATGGTTCAAATGCACAACAACTTTTGCCAAAGGGTCCATTTGGGTGTAGGTGAAGCACTCCCACAACATCACAGATTCATTTCAGCTTGGGCTTAGCTTTGTACGTGGATCTCATAGATTAATTCGTGCGGTCGTTCGTGTCCTGTAGTCCCGGCATCATTACAATAAAGCCAGACTTATCAGACCAGGTAGCCTATTGTTTACAGCCCTCAACTTCGAAAACCTTGTGGCGTCTCACCTACTGCAGTTGCGCTATTTTTGTACTCGAGTATCCTCATAGGTTTCATTCCGGTTACACTAAATACAATGTACTATTTACAGTTACAGAATCACGGCTTGAGAATTAAATAGATACAAAACGTATTGATATACCTGAGTGTTCTAATCTTGGACACGATAAGGAACATTAAGAAGGAGAAGGAATAACCATTTTTATCTGTTAAACTAATTCAAATGTCTAAACCAGAGAAAACAGAATGTCGTCTTCTTCTGGTCAAAATAAACTCTATTCGTTTAGGCATTATAACATTATAATTACCAACAAGTACGCCTTATTACAAGTTATCTGTTCTGGAAGATTTAAAAACACTTGTATGTCCGCATTCAATACCTTTTATATATTGGGAGACTGCAATTGCTATCAGTTCTCTCCGAGCGAAATTGATTCAATTTAAAAAAAAATCTAGTCTGGACATTTTCGGTCTTAAGTTATTAAAAAAGCAACTAGAATAACAGAGGATAGCGAATCGTATTCGATCTAATCATTACACATATATAGAAATTGGTTGAATATAATAGTTTCTTTTTGTCTAGCTTTTCATCTAATCATTGTTTAACGTTTGTTTCCCTAATCATTTAAATAAATCGGCCGCATAAATTTCGCAAATTATTTATTATTGTAAGTAGAACTTATTTAATGAAAAACGTTTCTTCAAAATGGACTGCTTTGTAATGAAAAAAGTTAAATTTCAGAAAATAAAGTTGATACAATTGATTTACTTCAAAGTTGGGTAACTAATCTCTTCGATGTACATTCACCAAAACAGACAGTTAAAACCGAACAGACTTAGCTCAATTAGTAAAGTATTGGCTTAGCAATCGAAAGGTCCTAAAATCTAGTCCAGCAACCGCCATTCCCATAGAACCTTAGCTCTAGCAAAGAACGATATACAGAGTAGAAAGCGGGACAAAGCGACATTAGTTCATATATAAATGTTTTACTTCATTTTTGATCTTATTCTTAAGGTCGGATAGGCTTCACAGAACACAGGATCGCTTCTTGTCAGCTGTTGTTTACTTATCCATTAAATTAATGTATTTGCTGGAGTGATTTGTTAAATCTAGTGCAAGAACCATTTGAAATGGGTTCATCTTGACGCTTACTGACTATAAACTATGTGAGAAACAGAATTGTATGTTCCATTGTTCAGCTGTTTCCAGAGTGATTTGGAGTGTAGCGTTTTAGAAACAAAACTGCTTTATAAACACTCAGTTTATCAAAAGTTAGTTTTCCCCTAAAGGTCACGTTCGAATTTCAGGTGCATATAGATCATATCTGCCCCAAGATAATTACTTTCATGAAAATCTATAGAACGTGCGAGGCAACCAACATTATGAATGTCACATGCCAGATCGATCTTTCTGAAATATACAGTTTGTCATTGAAATACTGCTGTAAACAACAGAACAACTATATACAGACCGAAACATTTAGCACTGTCTTGGCGTCAGCAACCACACTAGCATCTACAAGTCCTTTTCTAAATCACAGTATTTTCAAACCCCCTTTTGAAAGCGTTGTTGCCGCTGGCCCAGTTGTTCAGTCAGTAGAGCGTTCGAACACTGACCGGGTTCATTTCCCGTTCAAGCCAACATTCTTTTCTCGTTTCTTCCCTTTAAAATAACTTCACTTTTGCTTGTTACTACTTAGGAATAAATGTTCAGTTTTTCTTGCTTTCGCATTTTAATATTTTATACATACTTGGCTGGCATACAATGCCAAGAAAGCGTAAGCGGGCCAGTAATCAGGTTAGACTTTTTCATTACGAGTGATGCAAAGTGAGGCACTTACTGTGATGATGTTATTTCTGCAATAATTTAATCACCAGAGTCTGACGTGAAAATTATCTGTTCACTGGTAATTAGAAGCAGGCGACGAATCTTTGCTATTAGAAGGTCTTGGATAGATCATCAGTGCCGACCATTCTGAATGAGGTTTTCGATGATTTTTCTCGGTCACACCAGGCAAATACTAGGAAGGTATGAATTCTTATACTGGTTGCACTTTAGAAATCAGACGATATTACATATCTTAAGTTCAATATGTTTACAAACTTCATGGCGTACCACCTAAAATTTTTTACGAGGATCATTTGTGGTACGCATACCACAGTTCGAAAATCCCTAAACTACGCTATCAAAACTCACAGAATTTTAAAGATTCTAAGTTACAATAGTACTAGAATGAATATAAAGAACTTCGTAGCTTAACTTCTGAACTAATACGATAAAAAAAATTGTTTCCTTTCCGTATCTCGTAAATTGTGCTAAAAGCACCAGAAATATATGGAAGACAATACATGAACTAGAAATAGATGGAAACAAAGAATGTTTGAACTTTCCTGAAGAATCAGTTGATCCTCACATCTTGCAAATTCATAGCTGAAAGATTTACGTTTGGTGAACAAATGCATCAGTAAAATTTAGAATCTGCATGCCAGTTGTTGTAATCCACTCACTCTATGGGTTATGAATGAAGATGAATTGAAAAAGGAAGTATATAACGGTGGCCCAACGCCAATCAAATGATGAAACTAGCCTTGTTTATAATGATATCTCCGGTAATAAATAACGTATTGATTGTGACAGATTGCTGCTGCCTGGAAACTAGCTAAAGTTTTGCCCTTACCTAAAAACTATTAAAAGAAATATTAATGAAGCCAATCACGTAGTTAGCCAATACTTTCAATTTTCCAAATAGCTATTTCTTATATTGAAGCACTGGTATTCCGCAGCCTGTGCTGTTTGCCTTCAGGGTTCTATTGTAGGGTATCTACTGCTTACTTTATATTCGACACACCAAGCAACACTTAACAAATACGCAATTATTCCCTGTTGTGCAGATGAGACTCAACTACTCATAACAACATTTAAATCAGAACGTATCAAAAGCTGTTAGCGATCTGATGCTGTGGCTGATGTCATACAATGGGTTTGTGCCTGATCCGCTAAAATGTAGATACACTGTTCTGGGAGATAAACGAAATCAATTAGATGTACGTCTACAAGCAATAAATTGAGAAATTAGGTACTCATCATGCACAACAAATCTTGGAAAAGAAATTTATGAGAAGCTGACCACAAAATAGTAGATCTGTTAGAAAACTTTTGTAAAAGTAGAGACTACCTATCAGAAGATGCAAAACTCATTCTGACCAAAGATTATTCGAATGGACGTTGTTTTGTACGTCCCAGTTCTTACAATAAAAAAATGCTAAGTTGGCACAAGAAGTACAAAAATCCTGTGTCAGCTTGAACTTCAGATTACGAAAATATTGTCATATCCTCCCGGTTCTCAATAATAAACATATATTGACAATCTCAAGAAAACGGTATTTATGCTTCTGCTCTATCAATTTTTAAAGCAAATATTCAAACATAATGACCAGAACATCTAAACAAGAGATATATTTATTATCAGGTCGGATTTTCATTTTTCTTCAGTGTGTCCAAATATGATATTTGACATTACCCGCCATCCACTACAACAAACAATCGGATAATTTCCAGTATTCCAATCCAGGTCATGGAATGCCTTATCTCATTCATAACATGTCAAAACATTTCATGTAATCAAGAATGCATTAACAAGAAATATACGAATCCAGCTGAGCTAAGCTCAAGTACACGATACATTCTATCATAATTGTTTGCTACTTACCTCTTGTGCAACACATTCACCAGTCCAGGTCAACACCAGTACTCGACAAAATAAGATTAAAGGCCACACAGCAACAACAACTAGTACATTCGGATCGTCAATGGCATTCTCACGGACAGCAGCCACAAGAAAATATGATTTACTTACGATCAAAACGAAATTATGCAAAATACTGATCAATAGTGGAATTCCCCATTTACAACAAAATGTATCCATCAAGTCACAGAGATGATCATGGGAACGAGATAAACTAAAGATATGAGAAACAAGGCCTACTTTGTGTAGGATGACTTTTCTCGTAGTGGAATCTCTTTTTATAGAAGTGTCCTCTAACGTAACATTGATGACGGTTAAACATTTGAGTAACTTTGAACAAATTAAAAATGTTATTGTGTCTAGAGGAAGTATTGCAGTCTGTAAGATATAATAAGGAAAGCATTGTCTGTTGTTTACGCTGTGAAACAAATTACAGTAAATAATGCAATCATATATAGCTATTAATGTAAAGAATACAATATACAAGGAAAATGCCAATTTCATTCCAGTAATGCTTGTTTTCTTCCATGTAAAGGACTTTTTCTGAAGAGAATTTACTTGGTGATTTATTTCAATGGTACTGCCAACATTTATGCAACAGAACGTTAAGATAATCATTCCAGAAGATATAATAGTATATCTGTCTAAATTACCAGCGAAGGAGCCTTTAGCTGTAGAGTCGTATATAACTGGTAGTGGTTTCGTCATCGTTGGTACAGAAAAGCAAAATAATAAGAAAAGAGGTATCCAGAGAAGATGATACTTTTCCTTCGGCATCAAATTGTTAACAACTGCACGACAAACACAGAACACCATTTCGTTAGAACCTTGTTTGTACCAGAGAACGTATAGAGTGACAGATAACACGTCGATGCCTGAGAAATATATTGACGAATATTTATAGGGATTTAATAGGAGATCCGGAAATAAATTGAGGCGTCGACGAAACGATTTATGCAAATAGAAAATGTTTTCTTCTATATTAGTGTTTAATTGCTTGCTAGAGAGACAATCCTATCAGTTGGTAATTACTAATCCATTAAATTAATGAACTTTTGATAATTTATTAAATTCAATACAAGAAACTTTAGAAATGGCTACATATTGATTTTTTGTATGTTCCTTTGTTTACCGATGAAATTGCTTCAAAGAATAAAACTGTTTTAGAAACACTGAATGTATGGAAGGTAATTTTTTCCTATTGGTCACAATAGAATTCACGATCCCTGAATAATTTGCTTTGCGGAAAATCTATTCAGTTTATGAGGCAGGCTGTGCATAGTGATCCAGAATACAGAAAATTCAGGCAATAATCGAAAATCCATCTTTGCAGTAGGGTAAAAGTTCATATACAGTATGAACCTCTAGGAAACGAATTGGAGTATCTGTCCGTAAAAAAAATTACATCCTATGTTCATTATTTCTTCTACTTTTTGCGTGGCAAAATAAGGAGTCCCAAAATGTATTTCCATGTTGAGTTGTCTATATATCAGATTTGAAAAACATTTCCTAACAATTACTTTTTAGCCCGTCACTTTAATCTGGGCTAGCAGACATCATGTAACATACCCCCTAATGTAAAGAAGAACAGCACTCAAGTATTCTATGGATAGGCCCAAGAACATTAGATAGGGCCTGCATTCATTAAAGAGCTCAATCATAACGACAAAGGGGTGTTTTTGGATAGAGAGATGAAGAAAAACAAAGAATTAAATTTCTTCATTATCAGGATTGAAAAAACGAAAGACGGAAGATTTCCAACTTCATGGTTTCAGAAGAAATGTGCAGCAGGAGTTATGTTGGCCACAAGAGAGGTGGCGTTGATGAAGTAACTAAAGAAAATTCCATAAGGATCATGGAGGAAAAAGAATAGAGGCGACATGGAAGAAGATCAAAAGAAGAGAGGGAAAGGTTTTGTGAATAATCGAAAGAGAATGGTTATAGTGAGAATGACAGAAGAATGATCAGGAGGAGAAAATGACACAAAAAGAAGGAGGAAGAAGGAAAAGAAAAGTGGTTTGGTATAGGAAGTTTGAAAGAAATTGCTGAGAAAATCAAGCGGCTGTATGACTGGAAACATATAGGAAAGAGGGAAAAGGATCTTAATGAGAAACAGAAAGAAATGTGCTCTAAAGGGAAAAGAACAAAGGTGAATTGTGTACAGTGTTCTGTGTATGAACTGTGAGACAGTGTATATAGGACAGGCGAAAAAAGAAATTCCAGGAGAGTCTTAAACAACACAATGATGATGATAGACTAAAAAGAGACACAAATGTTATTTACAAACATGTACAGGAAGAGGTGCCGGATATAGACTGGGAAGGGGTGGAGATGCCAGAGTAAAAGGAAAGGATGTTGGTTAGGAAGTGGAAAGAGGGAAGGAAAATTAGGGAAACGGCATACAAAGAGATGAACAGGAATATAAATGAGGAATGGGAAGAAATACTGGAAAGAGCAGATCGGAGAAAGTGTTCCAGAAAATAAGGACAGTTCTGTAGCTCACTCCGGTTTTTAAAATTTCTTTTTTATTATTTATTTATTTGTTACTTATTTATTTGTAGCTTATTTATTTATTTATTTTATATTTATTATTTAATTATTTTATTTGTTACGTATTTATTTACCTCAGATATTTTTTGCCTCTCGATTCAGTTTTCTTGTCATGTAGTTAGCGGTTACAAGTTTGTTATATTTTCTAGTTGACTAGGGGGTGTAGTCTGTGAGTGAAGGACTGTGATTGGTTAAAATTTGTTTAGTTTTGCATAGCAAACGAATTCTGAGACGTGATTGGCGGAAGACGTCGAAATTTCCAAAAACCGAGTATTAGTTTGTTTCTTAACATAAATATTAATTTCAAATATGGATTTCTTACAGAAACTATTATTATTATTATTGGGTTTACATTAATGTTCTTTGCTTAGGAATAATCTCCTCAAAAGTGATCTGTCCTTGTTGAAATCATTCATAAATCTATCAATTTAGTGCCTGCTGCTGCGCTGGAAGAGTCTACGTGTGTAGATCAATTCGACTCTTTTGGCGTGATTGAACTGGACTTTCCAAACATATTCAGAAACAGATTTCGGCATTTCGCTATCACGATCGCACAACAGTTAAGAAAATGAAATGTTTAAATATTTCTTTTTTAAACAGGTCCCATGTTCAATTTTATGGAGTCTTGGGTCCCATTACGAACCCTGGGATCCAAAACCGTCCTGAACCACTTTTGCTCGTAAACATTTTCTTTTGTTTCAATGTCTAGAATACAGTTCGAAAAATACAGATACAAATATCATAAGTTTCGGACTCTGTTCAGACCAATGGGGCCTTTGTCCCAACTCTCTGGACGACTTTCTCCTCAACTGCATTTTAATCATCTCAATGTGTACAACACATTTCTAAAAACGGTGATTAAATTATCTAAATTTTTACATTCGGCCCCATTTTAAAATAATGGACCCCAGTGACTTAACGAGTTCCACCCGGAAATGAAACGTACTCATAAACCTTCCTCGGTCATTAAGAATTAAATCCCAAAGTTTGATGTATCTGGTTCAAAACCCGTATATATATATGACCGCCCGTTGGTCTAGTGATTAGCGTTGCTGACCACTGATTGAGAGGTCCCGGATTCGATTCCCGGAGCTACAGAGGATATTTTTCAAGGCCTGTGGGTCTGGAACGGTGCCCACCAAGCTTCATGATGAAACTGGGCAGCTGCTATGAATAAAAGATAGTGGCGATCACAGTGAGAGCTTAGGCTCTCCTTTCCCGATCCGTGTGGTCAGTGTGGAAGCAGTAGACAAACTCCTACGTCCAGGGAGAGGTCTCATCCAGTAGTGGATCGAATACGCAGACAGTATTGAGTTTTATTTAACAGAATACATGTTTGTCTAACAAAGTACGACCTGACAACTTTTCCTCACTCAAAAAATATTTTTGTGTATTTGTATTACATTGTTAATCTCACTTGTTTGAGTTAGTTTGAGGGCCAATCGCGAGATTCTTAGTTTTGCCGACTTTTCTGCATTATCGATCACTGTGCACAGAGCGCAGTGTTTTGAACCACATCCCACATCTGCCTTCTCGAAATATAAAGTATGTCTTTGAAATACTGCATCAGAGAGAGAAAACTAGGAATCTTCTGGAACATTAATTATTCAAGTAAGTAAAGTCACTTTAACTGCACTGCTATTTGTCAACTTTGTGAACATGTACGCAATGAACTATACTTTAGGTACTTGGGTACTTACGCCCCTTTATCGTAACCACTCTCCAGGACACTGTGCTTCCATGTTGCAGATTTTTTCCCATACCCACCACCCGTGGGAATCAGATATTTGTTGAAACATAGGGAAGCTTTGCCATATTTATTGTAACCTACTTGTGATGATACAGCAAATTTCCTTCCTGTTGGCGGCCCTAAAATCCACCACAACCAACCCTAAGGCTCGAACATCATCTGGTGTTTTGCTCGGATTTCACAGCTTTTTATACATGTATATATATACTGGGTTCGCCTCGCTGGGTGTGCTGCCCCAGAATTCCGTGTGCGCCCCAACTTCAAATTTTTAGGGCTACGCCCCCTTTATTGTGATCAGACTTTCTGGGGAAAGCGCCCCATGCTGTGCAGACCTTTTCTCATATCGCCTCGGGGGCTGCACGCTCATAGCGGTGGTTTGATCGATTTATTGAAACATTTTCGTGATGGTACACCTTCATGCCAAATTTCGTTTCTCTAGCTTCAGTGGTTTGGAAAATGGTATTTGGGCGGCTATGTTGAATTAAAGAAAGCGATTTTTAAAAGGTTTTCTTACATTGCCGTTACCTACTTGTGATAGTACACCTGCATACCAAATTTCGTTTCTATAGCTCGAATGGTGTGGAAAAAGTTTTTGTGCGGCCATTTTGATCCAAGTTAACAACTTTTTCAAAAATGTAAATTATTCCTAAACTACTCTTGTTAATACACCTTTATGCCAAATTTCGTATCCCTAGTTCAAACATTCTGGAAAATGGATTATGAAGTCAGCCATTTTGGATTCAAAATGATGTCTTTGCAGATATTTTGTAATCTACTAGTGATGATATACCGTCATACTTCGAAATTTCATATTTCAATTTTTAACATCTTTTTTCTTACAGAACCTCAAAATCGATGATTTCGCAATAAAATCTTGTTCCTGTATAACATGCTTGTGGCATTGCTGACGTTTTCTGACGTGAAGAACTTGGCTCATGCACTGCCGTGCATGTTGATAAGAGGAGTTGTCCTTCGGCTTGACTCATTCATTCTCTTACTAGATGGTTCGGAAAACTGGGTGGAATGGGGGCATTTTAGGGCCTCTTTCTTCCTCGTTACTTGTTTCGTCTCCTGTCTTTAGCCGAAATCTGTCTGTCGTCCACAAGGCCAGAAGCACAAAAAAATCCCTTCCTTATATATTTTGTGTTTCACGCAAAAGAAATGAAAAGTAAGGTTGAATATCGCGAAATAAATTATATCTTGCAAAGAAAGAAATAAAAACGGCCCACAGTCTGCGTGCGGTCTTCT
This sequence comes from Lepisma saccharinum, assembly GCA_022664845.1. Taxonomy (NCBI): domain Eukaryota; kingdom Metazoa; phylum Arthropoda; class Insecta; order Zygentoma; family Lepismatidae; genus Lepisma; species Lepisma saccharinum. Next base: position 15,279 of record JAGDQP010001361.1, on the reverse strand, counting down.
GGCTATTGCGAATTTTGAACTGCATTTGGAGCAAACGAACAGTCGTGATTTCAGCCATAGAATCAAGTTTTCCCACAATTTCCTGTTTCTCCAGGCGAATGTTGGTATGGATCTTAGTACAAGGACCTGCCTTTCTCTTTCCTTCCTTGGCTTAGTAATAATGCTCTCAAACGTATGTCATCCTTGAGGGTGGCACGTAGTTCATAGTTCCCTTCTGGCTCATTTAAATAAGTTAAACAAAATAAGGAACCGAAATCTTGTTTCCATTGATGAATTAGGTTTATTTGTCTTTAATGTAAGCATTGAACGTAAGAGCTCCATGCTCAACTTCTATAAATGTATTGTAAAACCCAAAGGAAGTAAAATGAATAAATACATCACTCGTCGTAAGAAACCGAACGTCCAGGTGAATATTTTAGATATGAAGGAAATAGGGGTATATGGATAATATTGTAGATCTAGGTATGTAGAGAAATCTTAGAATATTGACAAGCAATTTCCACTAATCTAGCGCCCTTTCAGAATTTCGACTTTACAAAATGTATAACCCTATAACTCAGAGGGTTACGGTGCGCTAGCCGCTGTTATCAAAGTATGTATATTGTAATGGGAATGTAATATATGTGTCAGTAAGACACATACAAGAACAAAACAAACACAACGTAAACAAGAGCACTTTTACGTATAGTGTTTGCGTAAACAGAATTAGTAGCAGACGAAGCCGACTCCAAGTGGAGAAATTTGGAAGTGCTCAAGTCACGCCTACTAGAAAGATAGAAGAGACCAATAAAAGACCCGTCAGATACCATAAGAGTATCACTCACTCATTTCGATAGTGGTCACCTCTTCCCTTCTCTCTGACTTGGTTCTGAAGTCATAGTACCTAAAACTCTCTACCATTGACTTGGTTTGGAGTCGGATTAACCTCTGCTTTCTGACTTGGTCTTGGAGTTAGAATTCTGTCATAGCTACACACTCATTCGCACACCGTCCTATGTCAGATATATAAGATAATACATAAAAAAGGTGAAGCACACATAATCGCTCTACAGCCTAAGTCTCGGGCACTATTTTAATCGAATTTGTCAATTATTGTATATATCACATATTGAGGAATTTTGTAATAAAATGGTGTCGGACGAAAAGTCTAACAGTTCTATGCTCTTTATTTAACCACGAAATATACGGTCCTACGTCGAACAGCTCTATCTTATGATTTATTACTACATAACCAATAAATCATTACGTGCTGGATCGCTCGGGTCTTAATATCTTTCATTACGTTGTGAAGTACCGACTTGTAACGTGTGCAGTAAAGGTTCATAACGTTTACACAAAATGTCGTTTGTTCCAAAAAAAAGGGGTTAAATCATTTAAAACAGACCGAGTAAAAACTGACTTAGTTAAAAGTGCCTTCATTCAAGTATCATTTAAAAACAAACAGTGACAATATTTTACCACTGAATTTAAAATTTTGGAAATTACCTACTCTTTTCTGTGGAAACCCACACCGAATTTTTTTGGACACACACCCATGGAAGAATATATTTGGAAATTTTCATCCATCCCACTCCAGGAACTGGATACTACTCTACAATAGGATCCCATAAGGAGGACTGGACTACAAGCCTAAAGGACTGATTCATAAAAAGGAACAAGGTATGGTTCAATAAATTGTATACGATGTTAATTGTTTCTAGCAGAGTTGGACAAATACTGAATTTATGATTAAATGTCTGAAACTAGATTAGGTGCAAGAACAGTAAAAGTTTATTCAGGTACATCTGACAAAGAACAAGATATGGCAAAAAAACTTCATTTAATCTTCCACATTTAACAAAATTCTCAGTACAAATTAAGGAGGAACCTGACTGTTTCTTCATGATATGAACATTTATCAAGTTTGCATGGTTGGGATGACCAAGAGAAGGACATTCTACCAATGTACTTAGGTGGCGTAGCCCTAGACCTTATCTTCCAAATTCAAACACAAAATCAGGTGGAAGGTCATACGTACGAGCAGCTAAAAGAAAGACTTTCTAGCCTAAGTCATCCTAAATTACCTCCATAAAAGCGGTAATGGACATACATCAGGTTCAACAGTATCCTAATGAATTTATAGATGCATATTTTCTTCGTAATTTAATTGCCATTAGGCACCATCTTCCGAAATGTCCAGAAGAGGCCAAATTTCATTATTTGTCATTAGGACTACAAAGGAGTTTCCTTCAGAAGATCACCCTTGAAACATATAAAACTGTGGCAACTTCACAGATAAGATTGCATGCGCTAGACGCGTCTCAAGATCTATTAAATAAAAGAAAGTATGTGGAAAACGTTCAAGCCTTTCAAACTTTGGACGATTTAAATCCTCAAAACCCAAACATGCAAATAATACATAATCCACATATGAATAAAACCTTATCTCAAAATCCAAATATGAACATATGAAATCCGAATGCTCAAACAATAAATGACCCTAATTTGCCTTATCAAGTCATGAATCAACAACAAACAAATTATTCTATGTATAATCAAGGACCTGATCAAATGAGCAATCAACAGTGTTCCAGTACGCAAACATCTCCTTGAACCACTCAAGAACCTATTATTTCTTTCCATAAAGGAGAACCTGGTCCTGCTGGTTACATACCCATAAAACATACTTTTACGCAAAATCCAACCTACCAAGTGAAAATGATCCAGTCTAATCAGACATTACCACAACCTCCTATTCTCTCATTCTACAGTGATCAACCTACGCCACATGGCCAATATCCTATTAAACATATAATTAATACTTCAGCCTATCAAACTGAACAAGTGAAACCTAAAACTAATCAGACACAACCTAGACAAAATGTTAATCCTCAGCCCAACCTGGAAAGTATTACGAACAAGTTGGCAGATTTATCTCTAACAATAGCAAAAATGCATCCCATAATCCACAATATAGGAAGAAGGGAAAATATTCTTAAAATAAAAATGGTAAAAAGAATGGCGAACGAGCGTATAAGAAAACTGAATGCAAAAAGAGAGAAGATAGGCAAAACAATGCAAGTGGTACAATTACCGTTTGCTCGGTTTGTCTTAAACCAGGTCACAGTTGGCATGTTTGTTGGCACAACAAAAAAATGAAATAACCAGGGAAAGGAGTAACATCGCCCGTCCGATCACCAGACAAGCGGGCGAATAAAACAAGTGCAACTCAAACGAAAATTGGTTCAACCCTGTAGATATTATTTGTAACATGAAAATTCAAAAAGAGTTTTTACGGATTTTGATACGGACATTAACGGTTTATTAATACAAGTACAAATAGGAGATAGAAAAATTCCTATAACTTTGTACACGGTCAGCTCAATAACGATTTGGCCTAAGCTAGAATTACCGAGAAACAGTGTATTAATTCCGTTTGAAACACAAATAAAAGGCCTATCCAATAAGACAATAAAATTAAACTATGTCGCATAGATAAAGTTTAGAATTGGTACAATATACAACTCGCATTATTTTCGGGTAATGGAAAATAGTCACTCATGCCCTATATTTGGCCAGGACTTATTAAAACGTTTATTAGCACAAATAGACCTAGAAAGAAATATCATTTCCTTTTACAAAAGACCAAGAAAAGCTACTATTCAAGAGGAAAACAAAAATAAGCAAGACATTGCTCCATCAGTAATTGTGTCACTGAAACAACATAGTATGGCAACAGTTTGTTGCAAGAAATGAAACCGTGCCAGCAAAATCTTACTTTTACCTTCCGGTAAAACTGAATAAGAATGTGAAAGTTGAGTGAGCATTTATTTATGTTAGGCTGCTACAGTATTTAATAGACCGATATAATCTCTCCAAGCGTTAACAATGAAAATGCCAATTGACAATCAAACGATTTTGGTCATAAACCCAACAAGATAAAAATTGTATTAAAAAAACAACTCACCAATAGCATTCATTGAAGATACGGTGGAAGAAATATCACTTCACATTGAAAAGCAAATAAACCGAGCCAGATAATATCTATCAATATAGTTTTAAACAAGGAATTGAATCTAGTCTAGCATACACTGAAAAACTTTTTAACTTCTCTTTGTTTGACATCAATCCTGAACTTTCAGTGGACACCAGAAATAGTATAGCTAGACTGGTGTATAGGCACCGAGACATCTTCGCTTACGATTTATCAGACGTCGGCCATTTCAGAGGTTATGTGCACACGAAACTCGTCGATAAAGCAGCGGTTTTTCATGCAATGTCGCCACCCATAATAATTGGAATACGAAAACAGATTGTTATCCAGCTTAATCAGAGAAGGCATCATAAAGGAGACATCTTCTAATTCTTTTTTTTTTATCTCTTGGTAGTGAGAAAACCACACCTAATTGCGCTACAGCCTAAGTTCCGGGCACTACTTTAATCAACTTTGTCAATTATTGTATACAGGGTGGTAAGGTTACGGACCGACAAACTTCGGGAGGTGATAGTACAGTGAAAAATAAAGAAAAAAGCCCAGACAACAGGCGGGAAATTCCGAGGCGTTACGGAGCTACAGCCTGCCGAAAGCGTGGGAAAATGAACTTCAGAGCGGATTATTACGAGAAATCGGAGAGTAGGCGCTTGAGAGTAAATTAGAGGAAGTCACACCCGGGCTATCCAAAAATGCATATTGGAAAATCCCACAAGCAGGGCGCAAGGGATTCCCCAAAGGAAGTAGGGGATTCCCAGAAAGTCTTCCAAGTAAAGATGGGTCGAAAGGACCACAAATGGGATGAGTTGCCAACAGGTAACAATAATTCATTGGCGGCACATTGCTATGTCAATGGGAATTAATGTTATGACCATTTTTAAAAAAATAATGCGTGGTTGCATATTGAACAGGGGTGATAATTAAACACAGTCAACGAGTGTTTGGCTTATTTATTAGCAATGAGAGAGGCTAGGAGATGGTGGTGAGTACGCATTTCAACAGTTGCAGTGTAGTAAAAAAAGACGTCCTCGTTGGTCGAGTGGTCAGTGCTATCAGGCGTCCGTGATGTCACAGCAGTCTTGCATTGAAACCCGCCTGGAAAAGAATCAGGTGTATGATTAAAGCGTAACAGCATGCAAGGGATGGACGGAGAGTATTAGTTAATGAAGAGGCACGTTAGGCTGGTTAGTAGAAAGAACGCAATGTAATAGAGCAGCCAAAGAAGGATGACATGGAAGAGAGAAAACAAACACGCCTGTGTACTAGAAATCATGTGTAAGCCGATGCAAAGCAAAAAGTAAGTTTTCCATACGGGCTGTTGTCTGGGCTTTTTTCTTTATTTTTCACTGTACTATCACCTCCCGAAGTTTGTCGGTCCGTAACCTTACCACCCTGTATATCACATTTTATGGAATTTTGTAATAAAATGGTGCCGGTCGAAAAGCCAAACAGTTTAAAGCTCTTTATTAAACCACGAAATATACGGTCCTACGTTGAAAGGTTTTATCTTATGATTTATTACTAGATAAATGAGCTGGAGTTGGAGGAGAGGATTTACAAAGCTTAGATAAGCTGTTCTGTAATGCATTTATGATTATGGTTAGTTTTCTGTTAGGGGGCAGCTCTATGACCCGAAGGTCCCTGGGCGAGAGGAATGGATGATGGTTTGCCATTGTCTTCCATGGGATGAGAACATGGAGTCCGAAAAACCTTGAACTAAAAGTTGGTTTCGAGCAGTGTTCTATATGTGATAATTTATGAAGGGGGAATACTAACACTAGTAGTTGCCGCTAAGTTGCAAATTACTACCTGTTTGAGTAGAAATACAAGGATATCCCTGGTTGGCATGATATTCGATATCGACAACCGGGTATAAAATTCTCACGCACCAGGAAAAATCCCCGGCACCCTCACGGCAAATCGTTCACTGGTTCCGAGCCACTTGTACCTGTGTGTGTGTTTATGTGTAAATTGTACTCATCCAAAGTTGCATAATCCCCCCCGGAGAAAGGTGGCTGAATTAAATATTGCCTCCACACAGAAAGAAATAAAATTACCCAGCTACCACCAAACGTAAACAAACAAATATTTGATTTTCAACATTATTAGAAAATCCCTGTTATAATACTTCTAGCTCATCGATGTGAAAGATTCAACCTTTACTATACAGAAATATTTAAACTTTAAATTCTAACTAAATGTTAAAAAACATAAAAGAGAGACAAGAATTCTCCGCCAGTTTCAATTTAAAGAAATTCGTATTTCTCTCAGAGGGGTGATCGGGGGCATTACCCCCTAGACTGAGTCAATCACCCCTAATTAAAAACAAATTTTGTAAAAGTAAGCGTTAACTCATTGCTCTACTAGAATTACACCGTTTCAGCTTTTTTTGCCCCCTGTAAAGATCTAAAATAACCCCAGAACACTTTTCTTGAAAGAATCACTGACTTTTAAGTCTCACGTGATGGGAGTATTTTAATAGGTTGTGCTTACAAGGGAACATTCACAAATGGTCAGTCGATATTATTATGAAATATTTTCTATTATCTTTATTCGAACGTACATATATCGGAAATAATATTAAAAGACCCACGATCTGCCATATTTGTATCTAATCATTTTTTGAAATTGTGAAATTGATCATATTTGCAGTGAATAAAAAGTCGCAGTATTGACTTGTAGTTCACAAACCGTCAAGGAAATGAAGTATCATAGTACACAAATGTGGATTGGTGGGTTAGTGCTACACTATGGTATCATGATCGTGGGCGTCATATTGGTTGGAGGTACATTTTTAAATGGCAAGAGGGGTGTGTGACATATCAAACAATAGGAGAATGTTCCCAGAAAGTCATTACAAGTGTCAGACTTGACCTATTTCTTATGGTATTGGAGTTATCTTAACTGAAAATTTGCCGCTTGATATATGAATGGACGCCGCAGTACAACTTTGTTTCTCACAAACCGATAAGGAAATAAAGTATGACAATACAGAAAAGCGGAATGATGGAAAATTGCTACATAATTATAATTATTGCGGTGCGAAATTTGAAATAGTAAAAAATTCTTTAATTTGTGAACGTTGGTTAAATTCTTTAATATTACAGGGCTTAAGTATACAGCGGCAATACCACGAGAGGTAGTCAAATCTGATACCTGTAATGATTTTCTGGGAACATTCTCATATTGTTTGATATGCCACACAGCCCTCTTGCCATTTAAAAAAGGAACTTCCATCCAATATGGCGGATTCAAAATGGCGGCTAGATTGATGATACACACCAAAATGTAGCACTAACCCACCAAACCACATTTGTGTACTACGACGTTTGTGAACTACAAGGCTGTATTGCAAAGTTTTACTCACTGCAATTATGACCATTTTCACAATTTCAAAAATGATTGGATAAAAATATGTCAGATCGTGTTTTTTAATGTTATTTCCGGTATATGTAAGTTCGAATAAAGACAATAACATATATTTCATATTAATATCGACTGATCAGTTGGGAATGTTTCCTCGTTAGTGCCAGACCGCTTCATGAGAGGAAAGATAAAAAATGACAAAATGGGAGGAATGATGAAAGAAATTATCAAAATATGTTGGGTATCCTTATCTGTGAGGTCATTGCAATTTGATCCAATAAAAATTGTCGTACTAAAATCGGATCATTTTTAATACTTTCTTGAAAGGGAGAAAGAATGTGGTAAAATTAGTATTTTTATAAATATGTTTTATTTTAACGCTATAGGTAGTGCTGTAAGTGTTTACTGTGTACTTCGTTTTGTTTACTTTTGTTTTTGCCAGTGTTTATCTGTTGCAAGATTTTACCTGAATGTGAAAGGCGTAGATTTATTTCGCCCCACTTTACGAGACGAACTCAATTTTTATCAGGAAGATTGTACATAATGTGTATAATGTACAAGGGTTAATTAGTTAAACCGGTTCTTAATTTTATAGGTATGACTAGGCCTGTAGTCAGCCGAAAATCTTTGGTGCACTGGGCAAAATTTAGTGGGGGCTGGGGCTAGTTGATAGAACAAACAGATTGCTTTGCAAAACAATTTGTTTAAAAAGGGTCGTTGCATAACAAACAGGGGTAAATTACATAGATTTCAGCGAATTTGCTGTACATTTTATCGGTAAAAGAGACTGTTATTGCTAGGTTAGAAGCCAGTGATTACATTTATCATCTGTACTCATACGGAAACTAGTCTTATCCACATTTACTCCATAGAATGTCTGTAAATCCCGAACTTCCTTTGGGCGATCCCTTGCGCATCCATTGCTTAATTTTTGAATATGCAGATTTGGATAGAGCAGGTCTCAAGTCTTTGAGGGTACCATTCTACCTCAGTTCTACTCTTAATGGTTTTGGAATTAACACGATTTCGAGTTCTCACATTTACGGAACCCTATAGCGTCCAAAGGAAGCATTCTTGTATCCTCGATTGTCTATACTGTTTTTATCTTATTTTCATATCAGGAATTTCGTGAAGTAGGTGTGTCGGTGTTGTTTTACACCTTGTATATATATTGCATTACCTCGCCACAAAAATCGTACATAGCTTTCGCCGAAAAGGCATGATAACGGAAAAGAAACAGAGAAACGATAACGTGAAATGACTAGATATATAAGAACTGATTTAACCCACGGCGGCCAGCAATCAAACTCTTCTGAAGGAGCACCGGTTTTGATAATTGAGGGACCAGTTGCTTGATCTGATGAAGCACATGAGATGCAAAATTACCTCACTATTATTCAAAGCTGATCTACAAGGATGGGATTATTATTTCCAGATATTTATGATAGCTAAAGTTCGGAATAATCTATCTATTTCTCTATTTAAATCGTGACAACCAGACCAGTGTCAGTTTCGATAAGAGACTACAATTTCTGTGGCCAAACCAACATGTGATTTGACTGAACCAACTTCTTATAATCTGATCATTGGGGAATCAAATACCGTACTGTTGGAATTCAATCAGCACTTCCTTTAACTTGTGTGCAGGAAGATTCTTATATTTAAGCTGATAATGTGTAGTAGGTTCAGTGGAAACTACTTATGTAGCTTCTGTAGCGACAATGACTTCGCGCCTAATGAATACTTCTGGAAACCAATAAGCTTTTTTTTTTAAAAAAAAAAGAAAATAAATAGAAATAGAATTTTTTCTAGGTACGATATTTTGGATTCCGCATTGTGGTGTTTATCCGTTTGTCTCTCACAAGCCAAATATTATATCGATATTAATAGTTGAAAGTTTAGTTTTGTATCTTCGTTATTTGATTCTTTCCGAATTGTGTGAATGTATGTTTTTGCTATTGGTAGATTTTTTTTACCTTTGACCCAACATTTTTTTGTAGAAAATATCATAAAAAGAGGATTTCATTTTCTGGTATTTATCATGCGAATAAACTTTTGGAAATGTCCTTAACCATAATGTTTTTAAAAATCCATTTGGTGACATTGTGCTTGTCATTCTTGCTACGTATAGCAAGTGATCAACTTGCTATCTCTTTTGTCAACATCTTTTAGTGTTTCGCCTAAACTGTAAGTACTTTAAAGCCTGTTTATTTTCTCCATTTTTCTATTTCACGTAATCATGATTGAACTAAATACACAGATGTAGGTGGAGAATCTTTGTTGCACTATTTGTTTCTGGAAGCTGTGTGGAATTTTGTACTTTTATTTTTTACTGTCTTAAACTTTTTATGTATTTTTTTGTATTGAATTGATCAACGTCCATGCCACCTAAGGTTTCTTTGTGCTTTTGTGTAATTTAACATTATATTTTTAGGTGAAATCTGCCGAGTTTTTGTGGGAGTAGGTCTAACAATTATTCTTTGTCCCAGGCAGGAATCGACTAATGATCCCAGAGATTTTTGCTGTGATATCTGCGATTTTTATTGAACAATAAACTTAAGTTGATGGTGTAGATTGACTATTTATGGTAGTGAAATCACTTTAAATGAAATTAACTTCAGGTGACGCAAACATATCTCATTTGAAGGGTAAGAAGAAAAAACAAGGAATGTCACAAAAATGCTTTTTCGAGAAAAACGTGTTTTAATGTTTAAAACCTTATGCAGAAAGAGTAGTTCGCCAATCCCTTTGCTGCTTTCTCCATGGACAGTTCTACGTCTCAGGACGTATGGAATATTCCTCCTTTCTTCTTCTCCCCCTTCATTTCGTATTTAATTTTATAAAATTGGCATGGACCTTCCGAACCGCACTCTATGCGTCTAACAATGACTTCAACTGACTCCTAGCAGAAATCATTTTATTAACTGAAGTACAGAAACAAGATAGAATCTATAAAATCATCTTGCTTTTATTGTACGACTAAATCCTATTTGTAATTAATAACACGAAGGTAAAAAACATAGAGTTAGGAAGAAAATAGAGAGAACACACATGACGTCACATGAAGCCAAATTAAGGTTCATCGGCAGCCATCTTGTGTGGTCCCATTAGAGTCCCTCTATACCGAGTACTGTGAGGATTGCCTTTTTCGATAGGAGGATGAGTGCACCTCGGAGAGGCAATACACGGAAAAGAGGGTCTTTAAGTATGGGGCCAGTCAATATGGCCGCAATGCCTAGTCCCTTCCGTCTCTGGGCTTCATTCCCCTCTCCAACAAAACAGCCTAAGGTTCCCTCTATTTATTTTCCTAACTCTATGGTAAAAACAATGTAAACACAAAACTTCTTCTTTTAACAAGAACACATCGATATTAAAATGAGTAGCAAAAGTTCAACTGTTGCCAGAGCCAATTCCGACAATACAGCACAAAGAGAATTCTTAGTGCACTCCAGAATTCTCATATTATTCTAACTCATTCCAGAGGATATAATAGTATATCTGTCTGAATTACCAGCGAAGGAGCTCTTAGTTGTAGTGTCGTAAGTAGTAGTGATTTGTTTATCGTAGCTGTACGACAAACAGAGAACGCCATTTCGTTAGAACTGTGTTTATACCAGAGGTAGAATAGAGGACCAGATAACAGGTAACGATTTATGCAAAAATAAAATGTTCTCCCTTTAAGCTATTTGCCACTTGTTTCCTTTAAGCTAATTGGGGCTCAGAAGCTCCTTTATTTACCGGTGAAATTGCTTTGAGAAAGGTTGTACTTCAGAAAAAGCAATAGTTTTAGGCCGTCTCTTGATGCACACGCTAGCCACTTGATTCGCTTACGATTTGGCTGAATAATCAATTGAAACACGTGTTTAAATATTTCTATTGATTACTCAAAGAAATCACAAACCAAATGTGTGGCTAAGGCGTACATGAAAAGCCGGCCTAAGGCAATAAGCATTGAATGTATGAAAGATATTTTTTCCTATAGGCCACAACAGAATTCCCGAGATATATTGATCATATTTCCCCGAGAGCATTCGGTTTCAAGAAAATCAGTACAGTTTGAGATGCAGACAGTATTTTGAATCACATCCTAGATCTGACATCTCGCAATATTAATACTTCCATTGCGGTAAATCACAAACAAGCTGTTGTCCTTCACATGAATTATCATGTACTGAGGTACTACCACAAAGTATATAAATAACACAGAACGGCTAGATGATTGATGGATTTGAATTAGATCCACGGTTGCTTTCCAGCCCCAGTCCTGCATCTTGCTTCCTCTTCATCCAGCTATATCTCGATTGTTTCAGCTAGCTTACGAACTATAGTAACTAAATAATTCTATAGACAAAATTTTCTTCCACAACTTTGGTATGGCGGGCTATTGCACAAGATGATCAGATCTCACCTGCTTTTGTGATGAAATGTGGAAAGGCAGCCTAAATGGCAAAATCTTTCGAAATCTGTAAGTAATTCTGATTCCTTGGATAAGATCCCTTAACAAACAGGACATTATTCTGTTTTGGCCCAATAATGCTTCTGTGCACTATGCCGGCGAAACAATAAGGCCTACCTTTCTTGAAGAGAACGAAATTGCGTCGGTCAGGAAGATCGACATTCCTATACCGCCTTTCCGCAGAATAGATCCATTGAACATTTCTGGACGTTGTGCAAACGTCGAATGTTACAATGAAAACTTGTGACTTCTAATAACACTTAGTTTCAGAATAACTGGACAATAATTTCGAGAGACATTTCAAATTAAGGCTGGAAAAACAATATTTTAACACTTTTACATCCAAGCTTCGCCTGGCTGGTAACAAGGGTCATATGCTGTCTGTCTGAAGCATTTTTAACACTGTCTTATGTCTGGTCTGAAAATATAACTCCTTTGTAAAACACACTCTTCATTTCTTGTTATTTCTTATTTTTATAATTTGGTCGATAAACTTGGTACCCACCTTACGTCTCAAACGGCAACCGCTTGTGCAGTTTCTCTAGTTCAAAGAATTTCTGTCTCACAAGTAATTTTCAGCCTCAAGCAGCTTAGAGATGTTGGGTTTTGTAAGTTTGTTTTGGCAACTTTGGTATGTATTTGTTTTTTTTTATCTCTTTTTCTATACAGGTGTGTAAATATGATGTCCTTTGAACAAGCTAAGAATGGAATAGAGGCCTGTGTTGGCTATACATGGATTCAATTGACAATTTCTCTTCAGATAATTTCAAAGAAAGAATTTTTTTAAGGGCTTTCTCTAGTTAACATTTAAAGGTCAATTCTCTTATTTTTACTCTGTAGTACACATTCTTTATTAAAAAGACTTTTGAAAGTAAGGGCACTCATTTGTTCTTCTTATTAGAAAGAAATTGTTTTTGCAGATCCTAGAAATAAGCGTTGGTAAGGTGAACGCACCAGTAATGTGCACTTGAAGAGAAAAGTAGTGAAATCAGACTTTTAAGGCCGGGAATCATTCCACCTACGTCGGAAAATTTAATATCGTATGTTCTGAAACCAGTGAATATTATTTGCTCGTCATTGTTTTCATCTGCTATTTCTGACATGAAGTTGAAGTTAGTTCCATGGTCGCACCTACTCTTCCACTCATTCTGTTAAGCAAGTGATTAAGGTGAGAGCTTTCGTTTTTTATTCATGAAATTACAATAACTAATACTTTTGTTGTTCTGGACTATTATGTATTACGAAATGTCTTTGTTTCAAGCATATAAATGGCCGAACCAACTATAAATTAGATCTGTTATGCAAAGCAGGGAGTGTCTGTTAGCGGTTCAGTGAAGTCAGTTGTTGTCCAGTTTTTGACACTCACTGGATTGAAATCAAATTTCTTTATTGATTGATTTGTTATTAACGTCCTAATTGAGCTCGTCAACTTCTAAGAACGAGACTTAGAGTTTTTGGTAGTCCGAGGACAAAATTATTATTCTGTTAGTTGTTTTATTTGGACTTGGGAATGATTATTTACTCTTCATAACCGTATGCTTGTCAGGAAAAAGTTTTGGTTGCACTTGTCCAATAATGAACGCGGGGATGTCCATTAATGAAATGATTTGTTTTAGTATGGGACACTCAGAGGCGGCGTTTGGGGGTGGCAACTGGGGCAACCGCCCCAGGCCCCGCGTTCCGAGTTGATATTTTTCTTACTCAATGATATAAAAGTTGATTTGCAAAAAAAAAAAAAAAAAAAAAATTACAAACAAACTAGTTTGTATAGTTTCCATGCGAAATGTAATGTGAAATGGAAATGAATAAAGAAGCAAGGGGAAAAGATGCAGTTCAATTACGTAAACAACAACACACTAGCTTTGATAATTAGGATCACTATTAATCATTCTCCATGCCATGCATGGTGGTCAACAAGTAATCATATTAATAATTAAAACGCAAACGCAGCAAGGATTTCTGGCTGTTACAGTAATGTGCAGTTATAGAGGTTTCAACTACAGTTGTGCTCTAGCAATATTTTTCTTTTTTTCTTTTTTTACTATGTGATTCGTGGACCACTGATACACGCTGATATTTACTTTTATCTTTATTACTTATTGAAATTACCTGTCTAAATTGTGCAATGGTGATGGCTTTACCAGTCGCACATTTATGTTATCTATATATTTTCGAACTATTTTTTTAAAATTGATACACACAATTTCAGTCGTCATGATTGTTAAATTGGCCACGTTTTGTCAATTCAGAACAGATAATTTTACCAGTACCGTATCAGAAATTTAGACAACATTCGGCAAGCTTTATTATTGCAACAAAGAATGCCAATAAACGCGGTCGCGTGCTTTAAGCAACAAACAGCGCAGCGGTGATTTCTTTGATTTCAACTGTCAACAAAGGTAGCGTTTTAATAATACGTGTCTCATGCACAACACTATAGCAAAAATATCAACACATTTTTATTAAACATGCAACACAAAACGTTGTATTCGTATATGCGTGATTCCTAGATCCTAGCAGTTAAGAAAATATTGCTTTTGTTTTGTCCGCTTTTTTTCGCAACCCAGATCACAGTGCGCTTTTGAATGCAGTTTTCGTCTGGCGTCTGTAGTGTAGCAGTGTTTCGGTATTGGTTCGTTTGCGTCCTATGTATTAGTAGTGACTATTGAGTGTTGAAAGTGGTTTTCCAGTTAATTAATCTATCGACATGTCTGGAAGAGATCGAGATAAATTTCGCAAATATGAGTTAGGTGCAGAGAAAGCTAAACGACGCAAGTGACGAGAGGAATGCAATAAAAGTCAAAAGGGGTCATTGGATAGGTACTTTCCAAAACAAGCTGATAAGCAAGATCTTGCTTCACCTGGAATTGCTGCTGTGGACTCTACCATCAAATCTGATAACTATAATAGTGATCGTGAAATAGAATCTAACACCGCGCCATCGCCATTATCCGATGGAAATAAGTCAGTAAACTGTGACGGTGAAGTTGCGGACAGTGGGAGTGGCTTTCGTGAAAATATTTCTTCTCGGAATAATTCATCTGCAGAAATCGCAAAAGACATTTACGATCTGGGTAATTGCGAACAGATAACATGTGCTTTACGTGATTTGCTGCTTGAAAAAGGCCCTATCAGGTTACCTAATGACTACAAGTATCCAATAAACGAAGACAACAGACGTTTTTCAAATAAGTATTACACTCGAAAGATGTCAAACGGAGAACGTGTGGACAGGAGATGGTTGAGTTATTCTCAATTAAAAGACGCAGCATTTTGTTTCTGTTGCAAACTGTATGGGACATCTTCTGAAGGACAATTGGCAAACGAAGGTTGTAAAGATTGGAAGCATCTTGGTGAAAAACTGAAAGCACACGAGATATCTAAAAGGCACATTGAGAGTATGCAGAAATAGCTTGAAGCTGTGAAACAGATGTCCAGGGCCGATGGAATAGACATTATGATGTTAGAGCACATAAAGAAAGAGAAG